>VZRL01006046.1:100907-118189 GCA_013397895.1 Origma solitaria
GAGGCACGGCCCGTGCCCCCGCCCCCGCGCCGCAGCCTCTGCCCTCCGTCGCCCACCACGGCCGCCGGCCGCCCCTCGCCGCGCCGCCTGGTCAAACCGCTCCTGTTTGCCGTGGGGGTAAGTGGCTCCTGCGGGCCGGGGTGCCCTGCCTGGCTGGGGAGGGCGGGTCGGTAAGGAGGATATTCCATCTAACTGTGGGGAATTCTTTCTTCCTGGGTTTCGCTTCTCAGTTCCTCAAAGCTAACGTAAGGTTGTTGGCCAAATAGGGTGGCGTTATACTGAGATAATACAAAGTACCTTCAACTAGATCAATGGAAGTATTGTGTAGGTATCCCAGTTTCATTCCATTTCAGTGAACTTAGTCATTTCATTGACTGATTTTGTTTGGTGAACCTCTTTGATAAAGTGTCATCCCATGACACTGAATTTTCAGTAAACCTGAGAAAATGGCCTCAAGTTGCACCAGGAGAGATTTAGATTAGATATTAGAGGGGGAAAAAAAAATGAACAGAAAGGTTGTAAAGCATTGGAATTGGCTGCCCAGAGCAGTAGTGGAGTCACCATCCCTGAAAGTGTTCAAAAAACATGTGGATATGGCACTCGAGGACATGGTGAACTCAGTGGTGGTGCAGGGTTGACATTTCGACTTAGGATCTTAAAGGTGTTTTCCAGCCTTAAGGACTCTGATTCTGTGGGTTTTGCTGGCCAGCAGTGCCACAGCTCCCACTGCCATGCTCACACCGCTCAGGGCTGAGCAGCCGGCTCACCGTGTGGCATTAGCCGAGGATGTGCCTGGCTGCCTTGGCCAGGGCCCTGGGGTGCAGTGGTCACTGAGCTTTTGTGCTGTATTACCTAGTTCACAGGCTCGGCCTTCGGCTCCGCCGCCATCTGGCAGTATGAGTCGCTCAAGTCACGGGTCCAGACCTACTTTGAGGAAGCTCGAGCGGACTGGATGGATAAAATGCGGCCGCAGAAGAGAGGCGACTTCAGAAAGCAGGTACACGGAGCCAGGCCAGGGCTCCTCGCACAGGGGTGGATCCCTGCAGGAGTGAGAGGCACAGTCACATCTCTCCTCTGGTGCGAGCACCATTTGTACAACAGATACTTGTCCTGCTTATTCTGATTTGTACCTTGGAGAAATACTGGGTTCGCAACAAATGACAGAACATAAGTTGCCTTCCAAGGAAAACTGATAGAATTAGTTCTAAAAAACTGTAATTCTCAATATCATTGCAAAAGTTGTAATGCAAAAGTAGAGGAAATTACCATCTTCACCCAGAAATGCAGAGAAGAGATGTCAGTAGTAGGAATTTGTTCATCTAAACTAGGTACCGTTTGCTTTTTCACCATAAAAAATCCCCCAACAAATGTTCTTGCTGTATCTTAAGTGCTCCCAAAAGTGAACATTAATTCCCAAAGAGGACAGAGCTAGATTAAATTCTCAATCTTAAGCATAAGATTTTTCAGTGCTCTGGCTCCTGAAATGCGTTTGTGTTTTCAGCCTCTAAACCCTTAAAAATACAAGGTTTTAGAGAGCTTTTTTACTTTGAGAGCTGATGTTTCCACACAAGTACTTTGGAGTTTGGGCAGCAAGAATAAAATAGGTGCTGCAAGATTTGTTTTAAATTTAGTTGGCATCACAAAAGTATCAGTCATTTAGTTTTTAATTAAGTATACTTAAAACTAACCTAAACATTCATGTATGTTTGCATTTGTTCCAAGGTTACTACTGGCTTGTGATGGGCTTGATACTCTTTCAGGCCTGTTTGTCCAAGGGAAGTAGGGCTGAGCGTGGTGCTGGAGAAGCTCAAGATCCTGGGTAGGACATGGCAGGGGCTATTTTTCTAATGTGTATTGTGCACACCAGCACTGCTGTGGAAATGGGCATGTGAGATAACCCTGGTGGGCAGCTGAGCTCCCCATGGCTCCTTGCTCACAGCCCCCACAAACCCCCAGTGGGCTGGGGAAGAAGAAAAGCAAGAAAACTTAAATAAAACAATCACCAAAAAATAGTTTAGTAAGTGTGAGAAGAGAGAAGGAAACAAGTGATGCAAAGGCAATCACTCACAGTCTTCTGTGGAAAGACCAGTGCCTAAGCAGTTCATGAGAAGAATGTGTTAGACCTCCTGAAATCCCCTCTTTTGGGGGTCTGGCATTGTGGTGAGGAATATGTCTTTGGTCAGTTCAGGTCATCTGCTTGGTTGTGTCCCCTTCCAGTCTGTAGTAGCCTGCAGCAGCAGAGCAAGAAATGGAAAAGATCTTGATGTTGTGCAAACACCATTCACCAAAATGTAGAACATTAGTGTGTTATCAGTACGGTTATGGTCAAAAATCTAAAACGCAGAATCAGGTATAAGCTGAAAGAAGGAAAATTACTTCTATCCCAGCATGCTTTCTTGCTTGGTGTATATGAACTGCAGGGGAAATTATGATCAGCACTTAATATTTTTAAGTAATTTTGCTTTTATACTTTCGTTTTCTGTCAAAACCTGAAGGGGAAGATCTGTTGATTAGCTATCCAAAAAAGAAAACTAAACTGCCCTGTTGTTAATAGACTTAAACTCCCAATCCCTATCTTCAATGGGTAAGTTCTATTTCCAAGAGTTCAGGAATCCCCCGGTTGTTTCTGAGGGCATATAATCTTTGTATTTAAGAAAAATCATGTCTGTTCAGTTTTCTTATACTGAAGAATATCCTCTGCCAGAGAATTAAACAAAAAATGCAGTGAAGTTGTTACTTTGATATCAAATAGTGAATACTTTGTTTCATACAGCATTATATCCCCTGTTTCCAACATGCAGATAATTTTTATGACATCGTCTCCATCAATATGGTTGGAAGGTCATTGAGGTAGCAACAAAATATATGTCCAAAATGAGTACAAAAGCTGAGAAGGGAAAGGGGGATGCAATTTGTCTGTGGGCTGACTGCGCTCAAAATAAACTTTTTCAGGGGTTTTAAACTTGGAGGAGGGCTGGGTGAGCTGGACGCAAGGGGGAATGGATTCCACATCTTGTGAGCCACCTCTGCAAAAGTGATCCTGGTACAAAAGTGGAATCACTCAAAGGTGGGTGGTGTGATGTTAGACAGCATTAGGGTGAAGCTTAGTCGAGGCAGGATTTATGCTAACTTTGGCTAATCTGCTAAAGTCAGCATTATGGGCTAGATCTTTGTTTAATGCAAGCAGGGTAAACCCATTTGAGTTGTGTAAAAGGATATAACTCCATTCTTTTTGAAGAAACTCTTCATCCATATTGGGGTATTTTATGAAAAGGAGGGCAGATAACTGTTCTTGAGTAAGGAAGTGTCAACTTGAAAAGCTAAAGCAATCACAAGTAAAAAAATCTGAAACCAATTTACCTCACAGATTTCAAACAAATGCTTTCCATTTTTAAAAACGTATAATCGTACATGACTCTTTTTGAAATTGCAAATGCTTCACAGTGGCATTGATGGACAACAATTCTGTTTCAGGTTAACAGCTGGTGGAATAACCTGACTGAGGGTCAGCGGACTGTGACAGGTTTGTGTTAGCTTACAAGTATTAGACATTCACAGGAAGAGAAATATGGCAAACAGGTACAGTATATTAAAACAGATGGCTTTCATTCCACGTTTAGGTTGTTGAGCACAAAGCATGTGTAAACTTACACCTGCACATACACTATTTCTGCTACACTTCCTTCTCACAAACTATTTTTTGTATGCCTTAAAAAAGTTCTTATGCATCTGTGTGAGAGAGTGTGGAGGATTAAGTAGAATCCTCCCCCAGCAATATTTTTCTCAGGAATTATGAAAACCAGCAAATGCTTTTAGAAGAAATAGGCGTATATATTCCACTGCAAGGTGGAAATTCCCTAATAGTTACATGTTTGCAGCATGACATATGAAAAGTAGCAAAAAATTATCCTTTGAGGTTTCCTTTGGTTATAATGTAGTTTTTAGCCTAATGCCAGTTGAAATCCTCGAGATAAATGTAATGTGTGAAATGAAATTGATGAGAACTTGATTCAAATCCAATAGCTGAGCCCTACCTCCTGTTACATATTTTACATTAAGAATTTCCTGAACTGGTATTAGCAGGTTGTTAGCTTGAGGTTACTTAAATGCTATTTCTCTGCCATTTACCGTTTCTACAGAAACATTTTGCAAAAAAAAATTCAGCCAACTTACTAACTGTTTGAAGAGTTGACTCCCAGTTTAAGGGTAGATTGCATAAGTACTGAATGTTTCAGGCTGAAATTGTCTCAGTCCACTCAAGTGCTCTCAGGAAGTTTTGTTCAATGCTTTGAATTGCTTCACTGTGCAAGCTAGGTCATGATACAGATACTGTGATGGGGGTGTGAGGATTGATAGTCTCTTCGGCATCCCTGGACATCTGGTTAATCTAACAAGCAATAGGAATTGTAGCTGGTAGTGCCTGAGCTGATCAGATACTTGCCCTGACTAGGTTGGGCTTACTGTCCTGAAATGCTTGACAGTTCTGTAACACTTCGGTTTGGCATGCAGGGAAAGTATTTCCTCTAATAAAAGAGCATGGTAGAATAGGAGGGAGTATTGAAAGAAGAGATCTATTGAAATTTTGATTCTAGGATTTGTGGATCATAGCTTTTCAGAATTTTTGCATTTTGTTACAGACTTCAAATGAGAATAATTATCTGACATTTACCATTATGTAAAGGAACACAGTTATTTTCCCCTTTAATGTTTCCAGCTATTATAAAATGTTTTAAATACCTAAATGCCTGGATAGAAAGAGAGAAGGCACTTCAAAGAAGAAATCATACATTTTCATTATGTTTTTAATAATTTACATTCTTTTTTAAAGTAAGATTGCAATAATATCTCTGAAGTAAAAAGCTGTGAGTTTGCTGTCTCCCACAGCTCACTATGCCCTAGCAATGCCAGTTCAACTTTACAATTTCCTTAAAACCAAAGCTCCCCCCAGAAATGGACAGGATGCGTGCTATGTGTTTGTATGGTTCCCCCAGTCTCCTCCCCTTGTGCAGTTAAATGCAAGTGTGCAGTAGATTGGTGCCATTTGGGAATAAACAGCAAGAGGGGCAGGAAATGGGACCTCATAGCTATCTCCTGTTTCATTGATTCTGCAATGGAATAGCAGTCTGAAACCATAGCTTGAACATTCTCAGCACGGATCTTTCTGGACTATTGGATTCATTACACTGTATGTTAGAACAGTTGCAATTAAATGTCATATTTCTGAAAGACTTCCACTATTTAAATGTAGCTTTCAGTATTTTTCATTGGTTTTTCTAAACTGTATACAAAGTAAGAAGTGGATATTGCTTTTAATGGGATTGTGAAGAAAAACTACGATTCTGCAAGGTGCCTCTTTAAATACTTGCTTTCAGTAAGCATTATGGTTTGTTACATTCATAATTTGCTTTTTCCCCCCCCTTTTTAATAGGTATTATAGCTGCAAATGTCTTTGTATTCTGTTTGTGGAGGCTGCCTGGCATGCGACGGATTATGTTTACGTATTTCACCTCAAATCCATCCTCCAGTAAGTGAACAGTAATCTGGGTTACTTTCCTATAGAGAGATGTAGTAGAACCTCTGATCATACTGCAGAAGATTCAGGTGGCAAATGGCTTACTTAGAGCTCCATCACCCACAAACAATGTCAGTCATGCCCAAACACATCATTCCGTCTAGGCAGGAAATGGTTTGAGTGGAATAATGTTAGGAGTAATGGATCCGATTTTTTAAAACAAGTAAATCACTGATGCTTTTCTAAATATTGTAACATCAAAACTGTTGCCTGCTATCTGGCCTTCTGCATGCAGTGGGCTGCAGCTCCTGCCTGAATAAAGGCGAGAGGTACTCTTCCCGGTGACCTCAGGCCTAACTGCTTTCTCGGACAGAGTGCAAATTAAGCCACTCAGCGAAAGAGGAAAATAAACTGTTCTACATAATGCCATTCATAAATTAGACTCAAATGTGACTATTTCACCCTTTAATGTTCTGTGGGATGCAGATAGAACCATCATCAGTCACATGCATGTGTGCTTTGGTCAGTAGACAAGCATTAGTGTGTAGGTTGTGTATGGAGTCCTTGTTTCAAAGCTGTGCTTTGAGTCACATTAAGAAAACCTAAACAAACCAAGCACCAGCTTGGCTTTCACTGTGTGTTAAATGTGTTGAAGATATTAACCTAGGGGAAAAAAAGTAATATTTAGTGGCAGAAAAATGGGGTTTCATTTCTACAGCAGAGAAAAGAATGAAAAGGACAGGGAGACAAATGTGTTCAAAAAGTACTTCCTGCTATCCTCTTAATTTCTGCTGAAAACGTGGAAACTCAACCAGTTCCCCCACGCACTCCAAAGCTAAAGATATCTGCTACCTAGATCTGAGCATGTCACCCCAAACACTCCTATTTTAAATAATGTTGACCTTCAAACCTGCTAATTGGCTTGTTTGCATTTTCAAGGCTGCCATTTCAGTGAGGAGAGCAAAAAGGAAAACTATTTTTTCTCAATGAGTTCATCGTTGTAGCAAATTAATTTTATAAGGCTGCTCATATATGAAAGATCTTTCACCATATACATATATAAATAAAATACCTTTTTTCTTTTTCAAAGCATAGGACACATGTCATAAGATAAATGTTTTCTATGAAACAGTCCCCAGTAGGTAACTAAGACTGTTATTACAGCTTGCATGTCTTTGGGTGTATGTTCCACCTTTCCAAAAGGTATTGCTTGGAATTTGAAATTTTTTGCCATTTCTGGGTTTATTACATAGCTTGTATTTGAGAATCTAAGCATAATTAGCCTATATTGTGTCTTGATGAATTTCTAGTCTGCATGACATGTAAGTTAAAGCAAATTAAAATACTGACTTCTTTATGTGTATTATTTTTCTCTTTTGTAGGAGCCCTATGTTCTCCCATGCTGCTCTCTACATTTAGTCACTTCTCTCTCTTCCACATGGCAGCAAATATGTATGTTTTATGGAGTTTTTCCAGCAGCATTGTCTCTCTTCTGGGGTGTGAGCAGTTCATTGCAGTATATCTTTCTGCTGGTAATGTTAAATTTATATATTTACAATGCTTAAAAAATAGAAATATGTATTCATACAAATAAGCTGTGTGCATGGTTAATAGATGTATGATGACAGATGGCCATTGTTCAATCCCACACATTGCTTTATACTAAAGGCAGTACTACTTTGCTGTCATACAGATTTTTGGTGGGTTTAAGATACTGGGCTTTGAAATATCAGATAAAACCGTATCTGGTTTTAATTCCTGCTTTACTACCAAAATAAAATAGCTCTTAATGCAGTCTTTTGGGATTTTCGTGACAGAAGATGACAGTTAATTTGTACTTTCTGATGCTTGTCTGCATTGCTGCCATCATTTCTAGTAGCAATTTTTCTGTTTCAGGGGTTATCTCCACTTTTGTCAGTTATGTTGCTAAAATGGCCACGGGAAGGTTTGAACCATCCCTTGGAGCTGTAAGTATCTTGGAATATGAGAGACTGATAATGATCTTTGAAGCCAGTTTGAAAGCCTGCTGTATTCTTTAAGCTGCTTAAAAGCCAAGACTATATTTGGGGTATGGAAACTAGAAAGCTTTACCAAAATCAAGTAACCAGGTACGAACTGGTTCTCTGTGCAACAGCTTGCCTGTTCTTCAGATATGTTACTCTGCTGCAGCAGCTGTCCAGAACTAACACCACGTAATGCTGGGGGTTGTAAATGAGTCCTGAACAGCAGGACCTCTTGTCCCTGAACAGTTATATATCAGTTATATAACTTATTGCAGAAATGCTATTTCGTAATTGTGTAGCAGTCTTCTCTAATTAAAAATAGAATACTTTCGAAAGAGATAATGTAATCAGACAATCAAACTCAGCATGTGATCCCAGTAGAAGTTGTAGGGGATGCTGTGCAGGAAGGGCAGCACTCCTGCCAAAAGTCTCACCCGATGAACTATATGAGGCAGGCTAAGGAGCTCCTGTAGTTGCTAGTTCTTTCCAAGTGTTTTTAGTAGTAGAACATTTTAAAACACTTGCATTAAATTTGAGGTTAACCTAGACATTTGCCAGGTTTTAAAGGCTTAACTTACTATACTAAATAATTTTGTTAAAAGCCCAAAGTCAGATTCTTGTTCTTCTATTGGAATGAAAAAAACTGTTTAGCTGTGCTGAAGTTAGAAATTTTGGAAATGACATCTGTGTATTGTCCCTTTGTCTTATGAATAAACTATATCTGAAGCAAGTTCCTTTCCCTTAGTCTTCCTGATCTGAACTTACTGGAATTACCACACATTGCATTAGTTTACTGCATTCAGAGCCTTTCCATTGAGATTATTTCAGGGATACAAGAGCCCATGGTCAATTTAGTACAGTCCAGGGAATTACTTGTTTCATTGACAAAAGATTTTTGTCCCTGTCCTGTTATTTTCCTTGGTGTTATACAAGCTTCAGAATGATTCCCACAGATGTGTCTGTGCATGATTAATACATGTTAGATTTCTAGCGTTTACTTGGGAAAAAGCACATTTACATAAATCATTGTCTTAAATTTGGGAGTGGGTGTTTCTTAATTATATAAGACAATTTGAAGGATGTTTTTCGCAGTATCTCTAATTTCAGGTATTGAAATTAAATAGTGGTGTCTTGTTTTATTTTTATTCTGAACTTTTCTCTGGTGCTTTGTACTTTGAGGTTTACCACAGAGCTGCATTTGAAAATAAAAGCCAAAAGGAAAACAGGTTCACATGCAGAAAAATGTATTATCCCTTATGTAACATCATAGTTTACTTTGATGTATTTTCCTGTATTTACAGTCAGGAGCTATAATGACTGTCCTTGCAGCTGTATGTACGAAGATGCCAGAAGCAAAACTGGCCATCATACTTCTTCCGATGTTCACATTTACAGCAGGAAGTGTAAGTGCCTTTGAACTTCAAAGAAATGCTACTCTCAAAACATTTTCCCCATGTTTCCAAGCTGTTAAATTTATTTTGAAAGAGAATAACGGTCATGGAAGTCCCAGGGACCTATTCTGAACTGTTGCAGCCTAGCATAGTCATTACAGCAGTGTGTGGTGAATTCAGAATTATCCTAAATTCCACCCTCCATCGGTGTGTTTCAGATCTAATCCCAAGAGGTGAAAGAAGCTGGGAGGGAGTCAGGTTCAGCTGTCTGAGGAAACATCCTCTTCTTTTCTATATTTTTTATAGCAGCACTTGTAACAGGCAGATGTAAAACTGGTATGTGGTCTTTAAAGAAAATGTTATCAAGATGAGAAACACAGAATTTCACTTCTCATGGGAGATTACATTCCAGCCCTGGAGAAATATTTTCCTCCTCTTTTGGATATCATCTTTTGATACTTTTAGGAACAGTGTTGGAATTAGATGTAGGGTACTGAGACTTTTCTTCATACATAGTACTAGAACTCCTTTTTTTTGTTTCATTAAGTTCTTTTATGCACATCCACTACTACATTTAAGAAAAGCTTCTCATGTAGATCTTAACTTACTTTAATAAGTTAATCATCTTTGGTCCACTACTTAAAGTTGTTTTACTGCTTAAAGCAGTTAAGCCAGGTCATTCCAAGATCATGAGATTTAATACTTTTTGTAAGTGAAGCTTACAGATTTGAACAAACATTCTTAGATGTAGCCTTCATGTTTTTCTTGCACTTCTGTTTGATTTGTCCTGTTTTTTGGGAGGTTTTTTTGGCTTTTTTTTTGCATGCTACCCTTTAACAGCATATTTCTTCAAAAAGGTGGCCAGGGTAGAAATATACGAGGAGCCCCAGAGAGCATTGCTATGAGCAAGTGCTCATTGCAACAGCAAAACAAGAGCAATATCAGCTATTGCAGTATAAACATTGGAATGATTTTAGCCCTACTATATAATTGTATATCTAAACTTTACATACTCCTTTAACCTACCTTACCTATATACCTATAACTGTAAAGGGCTTTTAAATTAAACAAAGCAGTGTAGCAACAGAGCTTCTATTCTAACACCTATGCTTAAGGAAAGAAATCATGCCTAAAGTAATGTTTCATCCTAGCACTAAATCTGTCAGTCTTTATGAAATGAGGCATTTAGTAAAATCTTGTGTTTTGACAGTTATGGTGCTTTGTGCCTTGTGACAATGGTACACCATTGCTCTGGCTGTAGAGTTGTTCACTGTTATCCTGATTTTCTGCCTTCCAACAAATGTTTATGTCAGAGAAGATAATAGGGATGCTGCCCCACATTTCATCCACTAGAGGGTTGTGTTCTGGAGCACAGATGCACATAAATCTAAGTTACATCAAAACTAGAGAATGAGAATGTTGCAATTACGTATTTTGTGGTGTCTTTTATAGTACGTACTCTTTCAAGTAATTTCTGTTTCCTCCTGCCTGAAGTTTGGAATGTATTTGTAGCTTCAGAAATGAAGACTGGAAGAGACTGAGTGTTCGAAAAGGACACATTCCCACCCTGCACTATTCTGTAGCAGCTCACATTTGTATTTTGACAGCACAACACAGCTGAAGACTCTCTTGTTTTAAAATAATCTTTTTTTACAGTAATTGCTTTGATAGCAGTTTGTTCATAGGATGTTTTTTGATTCCAAATTTTTGCTCTGTGCCACAATAGAAAACTGTTACCATTGGCCATTTTTATGCTGTGACTGATCCTGTCCATTCCATGTTCTCTTCCTTTCTAGGCTTTAAAAGCCATAATTGCATTTGACACTGCAGGGCTTGCTTTAGGCTGGAGACTTTTTGACCATGCTGCACACCTTGGGGGAGCTCTCTTTGGAATGTAAGACTATATTTACTAACTCTGTTCGTTTTGTATTTAAATTAATCCTGTATTTTTCCCCCTTACTTCCTATATTGCTGAAATGTGGGGGTTTTTTTGAAAGTTGTCTTAACTAGCAATGAATACAACTCACTGTTACCCTTTTAGTGCTGTAAAATTGTATGGAAAACACTGTTAACAGATGCTTAGAACTGAAAGAATTGAGCTGAACTGCTTCAGAATTATGGATTAGATGTCAGGTGGTCCTGTAACCATAACCTGGGCTGGCTGTCTCTGTCCTGCTCTTCCCACCACATTGAAGAGAGTCACAGGGCAGAAAAGATTCTCACAAAGCACAGAATGGACAAATTAAAATAACTTTAAAGAGCTAAAAAAATGTCTTTGTCTCAGTGTTTTTCCTCTAATTGCCAATTTAGAGAGAGCTACAGAATTAATATAAGCTCAAGCCAAATTCCTTTGAGCAGCCTCTACTGTGGTTTTCTCAGTGTTGCTGTATTGCCTTTGTGGGGAGCCTTCCTAATTAGTAAGAACTACTAGAAACAAGTTTGTAGGAAACAGTTCTGTATTGTTCCACGTTTGAACTATATTGAGGTTTTTTCCCTTCCACCCAAATGCACACCTATTGCTAAGTGCATTTTTAAATATTTTATGTAGGCATTTGAAAAGCCTACCTGAGACTTCGCTAGACTTAAAGGCAAACCAGTTTGTAGACCAAATAATTTCCTATTTCTTGTCTTTGGTGTCAGTAAGCTCTGTGCTGTACAGTCTCCCTTTCTCCCCTTCTCTGGCATCACAAATGTAGTCTTCTTGATTCATAACTGCTTTTTGTCATGATGTATCTGTATCAGCTTGTTCATTTTAATGAAGGAACAATCTGCAGTGGTAATATGCAGATTCACATATTAAAAGAGGATAGCAGTAGCAGTAAAAATGGTCTGGAGTTGACAAGTTTCTTGCTTTCCTTACCTACATATGTTTTACCTGTTCATTCTACTCAGTGATGATTTTGGTCACTTCATCCTACAACAGGGCCTTATTCAGGACATACGTTGAATGGCCAAAGTATTTCCTATACATTGCCTCCTACTCTAGAAAGCAGCTGTATGATTTAAAGGAATGGTCTGTTCAGTGGCTGCTGGCTCACGGAAAAGTTCTTTTGTTCCTCAGGACTCAGGTGTGGAGTAGGGCTTGTGAGAGAACCTTCAACCTGTTTCCATGTGGTTGCTTCCCCTTGTACCTCTCCGCCATAACCTCCATTGCTTAATCACTTACGTTGATATTCATATTGTCTTCTATACTAAGTATTTGCATGGTTTGAGTGATGGGCCTGTTTTCCCTCAGAAGCAGAGAACAGTCACAGTTAACTTTAACTATTACTTTCTTTCCCAGGTGGTATGTGACTTATGGCCATGAGCTCATATGGAAGAACAGAGAACCACTGGTGAAAGCTTGGCATGAAATGAGGACAAAGAACACAGGAAAGGGAGGAGGTGGAAGATCTAACTGATTCTAATCCTAGAGATTCCTTGTGCCCAAGTGGTATCTTACTTGAAGACATGGGATTGAGTTGGTTTTGAAGGTTTTTTTGCTACTCCACATTAAGCCTCTAAGGAGCTGAAGTTTCTAAAGTAACAAAATTATGTTACAAAAATGCATATCCATAGAAAATGAACTCTGACAAAGGTGGAACAATAAAGGTTTTTATCCTATTGCTTTCTGAGGTAACAGTCTGCATTACCTTTTTAAAGGTGGAATAAAACGTATTTTTTAATTAAGTGAGCTAAATCTCTGTAAAAAAAAATTAAAAATGGGGTACAACTGGTTAATATTTAGGAAGATAAACATTTTCAAAACTGAGGAAGTTAATGCATCACACACAACCCTAATGTCTGCCAGCCAGTACAAGGTGTCTTCTTAGAAGCCACACTTTGGACAAGTTGGACTCAACATAAGGCTAATATGGTGAAGTTCAGTAGTTTTTATTGTTGAAAAGATTGAAGTAAGGCAATGGTCTCCTTTGATCTGAAACTTGAAATACTTGAAGCAATACTGGATTGTTTGTTAAGGCTTATGTACTGGTTTAATTGTCCAGCTTTATTTGTCCACTGTGGCTTATTCAACTTGTGTTTTTCACTTCTGTTGACTTACAACAAGCTTTCAGATCATGTTAGATTTTACTACGTTGATATCCTTTTCATAATTACATGCAGGGGAAGAATGACACACTGTGGTTTTTGATAGTCTGCCATGAGTTATACAGCTTTCTGCATTCTTTCACTGCATTGATTTGGCGGTGGGGTGGAGGGGTACTCTTCAAGCTGTGCTGTACTGTTAGTTTCCTGTAAGGTTTTTTCTAAGCATTTAACATTTGGTTCAGAATCTTCCAGTTTTAGAAAATAAGAAACTTCAGCAAAAATGGATGAGGTGCCTGAGATCAGCAACACTAACCAGAAGCAACTACTGAAGTAAACCGGAGGGTAGTACCATGATGAATTTCCTATTTTAAAAGTGAAAACTGGATTTGGGGTATGCTGCTATTCTGTCTGTCCTGCAAGGATGATACTGAACCACTTGCAAAAGGCTGAGGAATCTGCCCAGATACAAGCTTTTGGGTTCAAGCCCTTAACTCTTCCCTGTTAGCTGAGTTAGTCTTTCCAGATGGACTGACCTACCAAAGAACTTGTTGCATTTGTAAGAAGCGATTTGTGGGTGTTTTTACTTTACAACTATCTCACATAAAATACATTTTCTGTGGGGATAAAGAATACATAATGCTAAGGCACCAGTTTTAATAAATGGTGGAGTACAAAATTGGTGTCAACTCCCTGTCACAGGCCAGTGCTTGTTTAATTTTTTTTTCCTCAGAAAAATGAGGCACTTGAGGATTTGTAACTTCATGTGCCTTTCTACATAAACACTTAAATGAAGGAGCTGGAGTACTTCTGCTCTGCTCCCAAAGTTTTCTGGCTTTCAGTTTCCAGTCTATTACTTACTCCCCTTTTCTACTTTGTGCTGTGGTACTCTGGACAACATGCCAGTTTTCAGGGCTTCAGCCACAGTGCAGCCCTGTCTGCAGCAGAGAGAGGGCAGCCAAACATGCAGTGAGTGCACTGCTGCCAGGGAGAAGCCAGCAGCAGCAGATGCTGGCCACTAAATAGGCTTGTCCTAAGGGATTATTTTATGCTAGAGAAGCCATACCTGAGACTACTTCCCATGTTGGGTTTGCATCTGTTGTGTTTCTCCACCCCTTTTATTTTTCTCCCCTTTTCTTCCTTGTGTTACCTCTTTTCCATTTAACGACTTAGCTTGTCTCTCCAACTATTACATATTTGTTGAGAGTTTTTCAGAGATCCTGGCTGAAAGCAGCAGGGAGTAATACTGCAGGAAATACAGTGCATAAAACCTGAAGGATATTGTACTTTACATGTCTAGTAGAATAAACCAAAGTTGTGATTAAGTTCCTCAACATAGCAGCCAGTACTTCATGCCCCTGTATCATCTGCAGAGAGTTAAGTCCCACTTGTGCTGTGTTAGACTTCCCTGCAGCCTCCCTTCACCTTAACTTTAGACATAAGAGCATTCACCCTTCTAAAGGCTGTTCAGTATCTTAATTTTCCTCATTTGTAGAGACCCTAGAGGTGTGTAACATGAAAAATCTTCATGTGGCCAAGCAGTGGGTTTCATGTAATTTTGTATGCTGAGCCTTTCTGCAGCATTTTCTGGGAAAGGCAAACTCTTTTCTGTCCAAAATTACTTCAAAACTGCAATATGAAACTCAGTTTTCAAGTCACTCAGACAAGGAATGCTCTGGAGTTACAACAGCTCTCTAGAGTACATAAGATACCTTTCTGGCAAGCAAATACCCTTCTTGAAAAATCTGGCATCAGCATATGTCAGTATCTCAGCATTTAGTCACTCCTTTGTATGACAAAGAAATTAGAAGAATGAAGAAAAAAACCAAAATCCAACCCTAGGAAAAAAACAACAAAAAGAACCAACCACCTAAAACAAAACCAACCACATGGAAAGACTTTCCCCTCCCTCTTCAAAGAGATTATTGTGAATAAAACTACAATGTGGTGATTATGCAGACACTTGGCAGAGACAACAGCTAGTGTTTGTGTAGGAACATCGCAATAAGTATAAAATCATGGTTAATCATGCAGAGACACAATTCTTCATCCTTTTTCAGTGACTTTAAAGTCTGGTTTGGCCTTGCCACGTTTAAGAAAAAAAATTGTTTCAGTGGTCTGCTGTATCAGAGTTTCATTTTAATATTAAAACTGTTATGAGCTTTCAAGCCCCCATTCCTGGCAGCAAGAGCTGTTTTGCTTTCTGATTTGATGGCAGTATTCCACCCCCCCTCCTCCCAAGCTTTTAATCATGACAAATCTTCTAAATGCAGACAACTTTTTAATCTCATCTAGCATCTTCTGGTTTTCCTGTCTGAGTTAGCCTTTGTGCCAATTTCATCCTACAAGCTGTGATGAGCAGCTGCTCAAAGTACTCCCTGATGCTGTAGGTGGGCTCTGAGACATGCAGTGCCAGAGCTGAACTCAGTACTAGGAAGCGTCAGGCACAGGATGAGCAGAGACATCCGATGTATTTGCCAATGTATTTTGCTAAGTCAGGCCTAGGAACAAGGATCAGAGTGTCATTTGTACTGTGCCAGTGATAACATGATAAAACAGATGTTCTGTGTTCTCCCATGGCTGTAGTCTATTTCTCTTTACCAGATATGATTTATTTTTAAAAATTACAATGTAGAATAGAGCAGTTCCAGAAAACCAAGAGCAGCAGAAAATTAATAAACGTCCCCCTGCATATTCCTAAAAATAAAATTATGTTTGTGGGTTTTTCAGACAACAAATGAAACATAACCTCCAATACCCTATATCGTATTGTGACAAGAGTTCTATGTAGGATCAAAATGTTTTTACCTGACGTTTGAGAGTCTCCTTGCCCCAGCTGGCATATGAGGAGGGGTGGTGGTGAAATAAAAACTATTAACAGTAGGGGCAAGTGCTAAATCAGATATTTAGCACAAGATCATCTGCAAAGAAATTTCTTTTTATCCCATGATAGTGTTTCAGAGAGAGGCCAAACACTCAGGGAGAGGTTCTGCCCCAGTCCATATCCACACTTCCAGTCTCCCTTCCCACCAGGAGCAGGTGCAAATCTGGACTGAACTGAGGTGCTAATACACTAGCATAGAAACTGCTCAGCTGAAACAAAGCAATAAATCTTACCTTCTCAAGTTCCACTGCATAATCAATTTCGTATTAAAGCTTCATAGAATGGTGTGGGTTGGGTTTGGAAGGGATCTCATTCCACCCCCCTGCCATAGGCAGGGACACCTTCCACTGTCCCAGGTTGCTCCAAGCCCCATCCAACCTGGCCTTGAACACTTCCAGGGATGAGGCATCCACAGCTCCTCTGGGCAACCTGTGCCAAGGCCTCACCACCTTCATTAGGAAGAATTTATTCCCACTATTTAATCTAAACCTGCCCGCTTTCAATGTAAAGCCATTACCCTTATCAGATAACCACCTGTAATTGGATTATTAAATTCTAAAATGAAACACCTGTTCTGTTAACCTTTCAATAGATTATTTTCTAATAGGTGGCATATCAGTTTATCTGCATTCTTCACTTTTACAGCCTTGCATTTCAGTTTGGTGACCCTTTAGGAGATTCAGCTTTGGTAATAAACCACTGAATGGGGAATTGTGGAGGAGCATTATGTAATAAGTGGCTACAGGCCATAAGATGTCAAATTTCAAAAGCCCGACTTTATTCCCGGTGTAATTCCGTCAGTTTTAATGGTTTGTGCCAGGACTGTTTGGTTTTGAACCTGAATGTACAAAAGGAAAGCTGTCATTTGCAGTCTCCAGCAAACAGTAAAGGATGTGGGCCCTATTTTAAGATATGTAATAGATGCTTGGGTTTTCGTCAATAGGTAGTATTTTAAAAGTGAATTGGTTAAACTGTTAATGTAAATGGAGGGGGATTAAGAGAGGTGGGGGATTGTACGCAGGTCTTAGAAACTAACATCGCAACGCTGCTGTTTCCCACCCAGATCACTTATTTTATAAACGCCAGATTTCGCATACAAACGCTTTTTCTAATCCTAAATGTTTACGGCTGCCTCGAAGGTATGATTGAGCAGTAGCACCCAGCTAGCGCGGAGCACCGTTCCTCGCCTGGCAGGTGCCCGTCACTGGGTGCGCTACGGCGCTCCCGGGTACAAAGCGGTTCCTAAAGCTCCGACACACACGGGGAGCCGGAAGGAGCACGGGCAGAGCCGGTCTCCCCGGGAGGCAGACGGGGAGCGCAGCCCGGCAGGGTCCGGTCCTGGCCGCGTCCCCCCCGCTCCGCCAGCCCCCGCAGCTGCACGGGGCTCCCCCCGGCAGCCGGGTCACGTGTGCGGGCCGTAATCCCGGCGAGGGGGTGTCGTTACCGGGGAAGGGGGCGGCGGGAGG
>VZRL01006046.1:118857-135833 GCA_013397895.1 Origma solitaria
CGGGCGGCCGCGGCGCGGGGGAGCCGCCACCGAGGGGAGAGGTACGGGGGCTGCCGCTTCGCCGGCGGGCTCAGCCTCTCACCGAAACCACCTTTGCATTTGGAAGTGCGGCCCTTAAAAGCTTCGCTTATGCCCCGGGCGGGTGCCTGGCCTCGGCGGACCATCTATGTGCCGGGGCAGCGGAGCCGGCCTCAGTGCGCGCCGCTGCCCGCCCCGCGCTCAGGAGAGGAGGGAGCACGCCGGGGTGGGATCCATGATGCCATCCCTGGCGCAGCAGCGTTTTACCCACCCGCTGCCGGGAGACACGGCACCTCCGACAGCCGGAGCTGCCCGCGTCCCGTCTGTGCCCAAAAGCCGCATCCCTTGGTGCCATCATCGTTTATCTTTTAAAACTCCTGGAATGCGATATTGAAGGCGGGCCAAATTACAGCCTTAAAAGATTAGTTACACAGGAAGACATTTGCGGGATATATCCCCTATGTCATCTAATGGGGAATGGAAAGAATTGTCACAAACCACTTTGTGTCTCAGAGCCTTTAAAAATTAAATGACTTATGTTTATGTCTTCCTTTCCCTCTGAACAATATGACCGATTACAGATGATTATTTTCTGGAACAAGCAGTCAGGTGGGAAGCACCTAAATTGAAATTTTGCTCTTATTGACATCCCCCATGGGAGGAGAGGGATTTCAGGTCCTACAATGCTGCTGTTGAATATTGTATCAGTTTCATGTTGCTACCACGTGCTCCCTCATAATGATGTTTGGCAGGTTTTAATATACCTATGAGGTATACTAATAGAGCAATTGTTTTTATTCTAACAGAGTCGGAAGTATTTAGGCATTTATTACGTGTTATTATGTACCTAGGAAACATTTCTCTTGATCACTGCAATTCATTAGATTATTTATCACAGTGCTTTTAAGACAAAGTGGGGGCCTTGGGGAGGATTACCAGGCTGCACAGTGGTATTGCTTATCCTACTCCTCCTGCACAGGCAGCTGCACTGCTCTATGTGCAGTTAACATGCAGACTCTGAAAGGATAACTGCAGTGCTTGAATTTATGTGCAGTTTTCTCCTTTGCCACATCTCACAGGACAATCACAGAGTAATTATTGGTTTTGAGGCAAAGCACTTTTCAATTTCAAAGCAGCAAGGAACTACTTCAGAGAAACCTGTGTAGAACAAGGCTAGCAAGATTCATCTTGCAGAAACACATCCATCTCCACCTTCTTGTTGAAGCTTCCCCTGCCTCCTCAGCCTGACTCCAGAGGAAGGCTGCATTAGCCTGCATTAGAGCCACAGCTTTACTATAGCTGTTCAAATGCTCAGAGTCACTTCTCTCACCGTCCTTCCTTCTGACTTGTCTGTTCTTACACAGGGTTCTCAACTACTGTCATCAAAGAACAAGAAGTTTACAGAGCACAGGACAAAGTACTGGCTGGGGCAACTTACTAACATGCAAACCAAAACAAATTTTACAAAAAGTAAGACTTCAAGGTAGTTGAAGAACTCCTCACAGCTGAAAGAAGGAGCAGTGACAAGGAGCAGGACAAGAATGGAGGCACAAGCCAGGGCAGCCACACCAGGAACAAGTTCTCATGTAAAAGCTTAAACCAGTAAATAACTGATGCAGACAGAACTATGTAAGTCAAACCACTTTTGCCTTATTCCAGTAATTCCCATAGTTATTTTAGATTATCACCCACTACAACATCACATTTAAGTCCCCATACCACTGAGCACACAGGAGTCACAAGAAGCAGCAGGAGAAAAGTTCACAATAGGCTGCAAGAGTCTATTTTCATTCAGATTTTTTTTTTTTAAAGACTAAGCACATACTTGGCAGAGTTACTCACACTCATTTTCAGTTACACTTGGAGCACTGGATTTTTATTTGGTAGTTGCAGTCATGGCAAAACCCCAGGATCACTCCTGCAGTCTGAAGCAGGGAAGGGGTGCTCAGAGCACGCACACCTTTGGTAAGCTGAGCACTCACAACCCACAAGGACATTTCCACTAAAACCACTACAGTACACTCCTCTCCTCTTACCTTATTTTCCACAGGCAGCACTGTAGTCTGCAAACATTTGTCCAATACTCAGGTACCCGAACAGCACCCTTAAGGATTGATATTCTTCACCCTCTTCTCTAACAAAGACCATAAACGTCTTCCTTATCCATTAAAATGTTCCCTGGTGGCCATGCACAGCTCCACTGTGCTCTGGCAATAGGGATCTGCCCCACTTCTTGTAGACTGTACCCCCCTGGAACTGAGAAGGCAGCAGGAAAGTCAGATCACCTGTGGTAGAAGCAGAGCAAGGGGGTTTCTCTTACTAAGGGCTGCTGTGTCCCAAGGAGAAGGTTGGTGAACCACATGATGTCTTTGGGAGTATTGGGAAAAGGGAGAGTGTCCTACAGAGACATGCAGGCAGGCACCACTGCAGCAGTGGGTAGAGAGTAGCAAAGGTATGAAAACACACTTTTTTTGTAAGACACTCTCGACTGCTCTGCCAGAAGAACGTTGGGGAGATTTCCCCATTTTCTGCTTGCAGGAATATCAGCCATTCCCTGTGGGTGAGCCCAGTGAGTAGGTAGGGCGGCCCTGAGGACCAGGTTCTCTGCATGAGGAGCTGTGTCCACTCTCCCAAGAAATGGGGCATTTGAGTCCTTTCTGCTCCAGGTTCTTCAGCAGGTTCTGTGCACAGCTGGGTCAGGCATGCACAATGAGGCTCTTCCTGGCAGGACTTGCTCCTGCAGTGTGGGTACTGATGGTCCGTAGCCTCCGCCTGTACTTTGTGACTGTGTCAGGTCTCAGCAGCTGGCTAGGCTTGCTTAGTGTGAAAGACAAATGAACAAGACAGTGCAGAAGAGTTGGCATTGATACATGGTCCACTCCATGCTTTTAATGGTAATAGTGGTTTTCTTGCTTCATTCTGTAAGGTGTTGGGGATTTTTTTTTCAGGTTTTGTAGTTTGTTTGGGTTTTTTTAGTTCAGGAATTTTTACTATTACAGCCTATTGTGTTTGTTTCTGTGAAGCACCCAAGAGTAGTGGTGAGTCTTCTGTAACGTTCAGCACCATTTGATGTGCTTTTATGCATCTGTGCAATGCTGTGAGATTTCGTTCTGTACTCTGCTTTAAGCTCAGAAAGAAACTCAGCGGCACACAAAACTCCGTACATGGTGAAGCTGGTCAGCATGACCTGGCATTTCCCAGAACAAAATAAACCTCTGGGATCAGTGACCGAGACTGGAGGAATCTTTCCATGGCCAGAAAAAAGATGAAGGTGAAGGGGATGTTGGAAGAATACTTGTACTCCTGAGGAAGCAAAGATTTTTTTTATTTTGAAATAATAACTGAATAAAAAGTGGAAGGACAGCGCAACTGCCTGTTCTAAAAACTATTGCCCTGTCTCCCCAGATCTTTGGGCAACTTCTGTCTCCCTCCAGTCCCTGAATTTTGGCTGGAGTTCTGCAGGGTCTGAATGAAGTCAAACCCAATGGGGCTGCATCATGGGAGCTCAGTCACACAGGCCAAGGCAAATCGATACAAGCTGCACTTGAAAGGCTAAAATGGGATGTGCTCCAACTGTGAAAAGAACCCGGGGACTGCTGCAGAGGGTTGCAGCAGGTTATACCTTACTGATGCTGGAGGAGGCAGAAGAAAGTGCTGAGTGGCCTCTGCACCTTCCCAAGGGTTTGTCCTTTGGTGTCACAGAAGTGACTTCTCCCTTCAGCAGTAAGTTGCAGGTGCTGTGTACTTTTGGCTTTGCACACAATTAATTGTAGTACTAGGTCTTGATTGCATTTAGCAGACATTCTAGAAATAGAGAAGTGCTTTACTTAGCTCCCTTAACAGAGTCGATGAGAGAAGCTGGTGCTGTCAGCAGGTATCTCCAGCTGGCTCTGTTCTTTGGATGTCATCTTCTTACCTTGTTAGAAGGGATGAAGCCTCTCTGCCAGGGCCAGTACTGCTGGAAGGAGAACCCTGTTCAAGGCTCCGCTACACTGTAAGTCACTACAGACATCAGTTTTCCCTCCAGTAACCTGACAGCTTTTGGAAGACACTTCAGATGTGTAAGTGAAAATGTTGCACCAGAGCTGTGAGCAATTGTTTTGCCTCTTTTTCCCCCAACCATCAGCTTCACTTGCATTGGGGGAACTGGGGAGGTGTCTCTGAATTTCTGCGCACACACACAACGCAGGCCCCAACCAGGGCGGAGTCCCTGCAGCTGGGGTTTCCATGACAGGTGTTTTGAGCAGGTGTGAGAGTCAAGAGCCCAACTTGTTTGCACGTGGGAGGCACAGCAGTGAAGCAGAACCAAACTGGGGTCCTGAGATCAAGAGAGTTTCCTGCTCACCCAGAGTGAGCTGTTTTGTTCTGATGAAATCTCATAAAGAGCTGGAGTAATTAAGGGGAAAGGTTCCTGTTGTGCCATTGCTAATGATTTTTGGGAATAGCAGGTGGAAGATACCGCAGCAAACTGAATTCCCACCTTCTTGCACAAATACTCAGGACCTGCCATTCCATGACCATGAAGCAAACATGCCCCACCAGAAGAGATACTGCAGAAGGAAGGGGAATGACTCTTTTCCCCTTAAATATGGATGCACTCAAAGAGCACATTACTTGGCTGTCTGCACATTCACCAGCCTTCACATAGTGCTTGTGTAGAAAAACAAAGTGAACTGTGGTGACTCCTTCACATTGAAAAGCACCTTACTGCAGCTGTGCAGAAATCTGAGAAAATACCTGCACTTGTGTTCAGCAATGTGTGGGATCAGAGCACGCACCTGAGCCGGCAGGGTTAATAGTACTGTGTATGAGGAGCTCCATCCTTGATCCAGCAAGATCTTTAAAGGCATGCTTATCCTTAATAATAACAGTAAATCTTTTATAATCAAGGCTTACAGTTATCTTTACATTCTTAAGTATCTTGCTGCTTGGGGAAATTAATACTCAAGCCCCTGATTTTTATGCTATTTAAGAAGTAAGCTTGCTTGGTGCAGGCATTGGGACAGACCCAGAGAGACTCACTGTGGACTGCACAGCTTGGCTGGGGCAGGGAGGACTTGTAGGGGCACAGATGTGTGTGAGGAGACACAGCGGGGCTGGTAATAGGGGCTCAAGAGAGGGTGGCTGTTGTGCAAACTGTGCTGTAGAACTGAAATGTGGGATTCAAAGATGTTCATTAAAGTAGGAGGAATTTCCTCCACTCTAAGTCCACTCAGCCTTAGGTTAGAGTGAAAGAATAGAAAGTGGGTTAATGGCAGAAATCAAGACCCTCGGACCTACCCACACATCTCCAGTCAGATAGTTCTGATAAAAGGGAAGCAGCTGTCACATTACTATATGTGCTCCTGGGGATCTGCCTGTGAGCAAAGCAAGCCCCTAAAACTCATCCTAAGACAACAGTTTGAGTCTTAGGGTTTTTGTCTTGTACTTTCATTCAAGTCTTTTGCTGTTGCTTACTTCTTGTGACTTATGAACAGCTCCAGGTACTGCCTGACCTTGCTGGAGGTGAGAGCTGAGACAGGAAACATCCAGGCGGCTTCTGCTTTCCTGCTCTGTAATTCCTATGTGCTGTTCTGTCTTTGTGCTATGTCTTTTCTCTAGCCCTCTATTTTTTCCCCTCCTTCAGCCTTTCCCCCATTTCTGTCCTCATGCTCGCCTCTTCAGCTGGATAGGAGAATGGGAACAATCTGCCCCTGTGTCCAAGGTTTGGAAGGGCACCCCAACAATGTCTGACACAGCTCAGAGGAGAATCAGTTTAATGACTCCATCATCCAGGAGGGCTCCTGACTTTGTCTGTCATGCAGAGCTCTCACTGTGACCATGATTTGTAAGATTGCAACCCTCCATTTGCCGGGAGGTGTCACAGCACCCTCCCTGACCTACTGTCTTTGCCAACAAGTGGATGTAGCCTGTCCCTTGGGAGAGCACTGCTGGCTGCCCAGCTCTGCCTGGGCAAACCAGATGCACGGCCCTGAGAGAAGCCTGCAAGGAGCTGTATTGCAAATAGGGAGACATTTCACACCCCACATCTTCCATCAAAACCCCTCAGACACCAGTCTGGCTTCCCCAGGGGACATCTAGAGTAGTTTGTACTTTGAAAAGAAAATAACAGACACCTCAAGCTGTGCACACAAGTTTCCTTCTAAAGGGAAATTTGGAAGAATGTTCGTTATGCCATTTAATTCTCACTGGTTTGCTGGGTATGAGAAGGAAGGGGGTAGAAGAATGAACACAGACTAGGTCAGGCAGCGTAGCTTTGAGTTATGGTCAGCTATACAGAATGAGCTTCTTTCTCCATTTCTTAAGCAAGAAATGTTATGCAGTGGCTCGGGACTGCCACTGATAATTAATCATGCGAAGCAAACTGTAACATAAAGATGAGGTACTAAAATGTGAACTGTTCTGGCACTGGTGGTGTGCGACTATCAATGCTGACGATAAATCTGTATGGAAACAGCAGCCCCACTATTGCAAACAGCACAGTTGGCCTTCCCACTGTCTGCCTCCCTCTGCCTAAAAGAAGTGCCCTCCACCTTGGTGCAATTAAAAAGCTTTCTAGGCCAGATTTTCACTAGGTCAGTGAAATAAAAAGGATTTTGCAGACAGCTTTCTCTGCAAACCAGAAAACATTAGTGGAGCACATGAAATGGGGGAAGAGCTGGAGGCAGCACACAGGCTGGTCATCGTGTAGTTCACAGTATCCAGCAGCTTGAGCTGCAGCAGCAGGCACTGTGTTTGGAAAGAACAGAAGGACCAATCCCAAATCCATCATTCGCTAATCATGCCCTGAAGTCTGCAAGGCCACACTGTGAATCATGGTGGGGGCATCTCTCCTGCCTGATCCCCTGTCTCGGCTATTCAACAGCCTGGTACAGGCAGTCCTGCTCACCGAGGGGGGGAGGTGGCACAAACACCAGCTCAGTGAAACAGCTCTCATCCAAGCTGGGCTTCATCACAACACCCTGCTAATTAATAGTCCAGTGCTTTTTTGATTTTTTTGTTTCTAGCCTATACATTAGTTGTACTCCCACTTGCTCCATCTCTCATCACCACAGGGGTTAAACTGTCCCAGCAGGCCACTAACCTCCCTCTCCACACTGCACTGATTCAAATCTTCCCCTGCAGACACATCCCCACACATTACAAAAGAAATGCCTTTTCTCAGGCTCTATTAAGCAATTTTGAGAAAGAGCAAAGAAACAGTTTGCAAAGCAGTGATTTATATGATCAAAGCACAGGGGCAACCCACATGCAAAAAGCTGCTTCTTAATTCTTCCTAGAGTGAGCTGGAGGTAAAGAAACAGCAGTACACAAAAAGCAGCCCTTCCCTTTTGACCCCTACTGTTTTAAAGCCTGCATGCTACTCAGGAGGCCTTTCTCTTTCAGAACCCCAGTGGTTTAGTACTTCAGCTACCACTGGGCCATTTCTGTTTATGGAGATCAAAAATCTCACCTCTAGGATGTAGAGTGGAGGACAAAACAGAACCAAAAGAGAGCCTGGTCACTGAGGGGCCTGGAGACTACTTTCCCTCCACTGCAGGTCTTGCAGTCCCAAAGTAACCCGACAATTGCTGCTGTCTAGGCACAAGGGGAGGAGGAGAGCGGTGCAGCAGGAAGGAAGAAGATGACTCTCAAGCAGCAACAGTCAGTGTTGCATGTTCATCCCCAGCAGCAGCTGGATGTCACACTACATAGGGTGAAAAGGGGAAGGAAGACAGTCACTAATCTTGTCACTTGACATCTTAAACTAAATAACATTAAAAACAGGTCATTGCTCTTCCCCAGGCTTTGATCAGATTGACTCCACTCATGACTCCAAGACAGATTTCTAGTCAAGTCACCAGACTGGTATTTGGGCTTGTGTTCCTTATCACTCTTGGCTATGCAGCTGGAGATAGGAACATGTGTCCTGCAAGCTTGGAGGCAGAGCAAATTTAGTTAGCTGCACTTTCTCGACCAAAGGTTAAAATACTTCTTTCTTGTTTTGTTTCAAGTACCCCAGCTCCCAAAAGGAGGTAAGTTGTCTCTCTTTTACCCAGCCCTCCACTTTTGGCTCAGAGTTCTGGGTTCCCCCAGGGCAAAACCCCATTTCCAAATCAGAAATACTGCTGTAGTCTGGGCCATGACTGTATCTGTCCTTATGTTTCTGATTCTGTGGGGAGCATTTCCTCAGTGCATGTAGGTGCCTCAAAAATAGTTTTGACTATCCAGGCTGAGAGGAGAGTGGTTTGACTTCCAGCCAAAATGAGGGTCTTGTGATCCAAAAGGACTGTGTTTGGGGGCCTGCCAAATCAGCAAATGATCTGCTATAAAGCAGCGAGACAGAGTTGGCTGCACAGACAGGCAGCACAGTCATTCATTGAAAGCTGGAGACACTCCATTGCAGCGGGGAGACCAGTCGGCACAAGGATGAATGGTTAGGAATCAATGCCACCAGCATTCCTGAGGAAATTGGGCTTCATGTGGAGCAGCAGGTTCTAGTTCGTAGAAACTGCAGGGATGTAACTGATGGTCCTGTACCATTTTGCTGGTATTTTGCCCAGTAGCTATGTCCTCCTTCTGGCTGTCCAGCAGAACAGAGCTCAGATTTAACTCTGCATTCATGCACATCTGGGATTCCCTGCTGAAATGCTGCCTTCTTGGGGCATCATTTGGCCAAAGTCACCTTTCTTCAAAGGTGCTGTCTTATCCTGAGGTGTTACAGGAAGGGAGCAGGAACCCCACCACCAGCACTAGGGCAGCTGCATGGGCACTCAACTGCTGCCTGAGCAGGCCTGAACAGTATGGTGCAGAGAGGGCAGAAGGTGGCAGCTCAGGACAGCGAGAACAAACTGATTATAAACAAGATTTGCAATGCACATAGACAGCCCTGACAGAGGCCTGGCTTTGCTTTCCAACAGCAGGAAGCTCTTCCATAGGACATTATTCATAATATACTAAAAGGATCAAGTCCAAACTACACATTCTAAAATAATACTCCCCACTTAGGCACTTTAAATTAGATATTTAAAAGAGGAATTTGCAGCTATTATAAATATAGCAAATAGGATGCTTGGGAAAAATGAAAATCAGAAAGGCTGTGATCAAAGCTAAGCTTGACACATTAGAACAAGCCTATTTCCCTAGCCTGGGCATGGCTCAGGACTCAGTCTTACCCCTTGATCCTGTGTATAAGCAGATAGTAAAATGCAGTTATTGAACCATGCCAGGGTAGGAACATAAGATTGTCACATCTTGGTTAGTCACCTCTCCTTTTGCTACAGAAGCTGCCTGAATTGGTTGCCAGAGATACATACAAAAACAGAGCAGACTTCTGTCTTTTTCTGAGCAACAAGACAGCTCAGTTAGCTGCTACTGCAGCATCCAGGAAGTCCTAATGGCAAGGGCACTAGTGAGGCCAATTTGTGACAAGGGGTACAGAGAAGCAGGGGGAAAGCTGCAGAAGGAAGCTGGCAGCTGAACTAAGCCAGACCCTGCAATGCTGTTCTTTGGTGCTCTCCAAACGTGCTGCCCCTTTCTCAGTGCAGTCTCTGCACCCATTTCTCAGATGACCCTTGGCTGACCTATTCTTGGACCAGCAATTCCTTCTCAGACAGCATCATGCAGATTTAAAGCGCTTTCCCCCATCTGAAGGAAAATCATTGGTGTAAACATCTACCAGATGAGACGGTGTCTCCCTTTGGATGCATTTCAGACTGAGCTGCCACAGCTGTGCAGCACAGCACACACGGGCAAACATGCCTGCTGCTGAGAGAGCCACAGCCAAGTATGGGAACATCAGCAGGCTCTCTGTACATGTGAGGGCCAGACACCAGACCAAGGTGTCTTACATTGTAAGTGGCCAACATGCCAGACAACATTTTACATTGTAAGTGGTCAGTGGGCTATCATGCAAAAAGTCACCCTGACTTTTTCTTATCCAGGGGGGAAGTATCAATGACCTCCAGGAGAGAGCATATTTTGTAGGAATAAAAGAAGAGTTAAGTCAGGGAATCCAGCTTGCCCAGTCTATGCCCTGTTCCATCTTTCAGTCTGAGCTTTCTGAAAGAGGCTGCTAGGCTCAGCTCTTTTATTCTCAGTATGCCTTAGACAAGGTCAGCGTTGCAAGCTGATTGTATCCCACCTTGCCTTCTGGCTTTGCAACCACTTTGAAGAGAAGTACCCTGTGAGAATTTTATGTTTTTCAAATTCTTCTGTCTTGACAATCTCGTTTCAGACAAGAGTATCGCCCATGGACTGGAGCAAAACCATCCAAGCCTATAAAGTCAAAACAAGGCTTCATTATCCCAGAAGACCATTTTGTTCAAGAGACAAGCTACAAGGCAGACTTTAAGGTAATCAACAGCTTTCAAAAATCTTAAAGTCAATGTGAATAATGCCCAAAGTACACATCAGGAACTCCTCATATTTCATGGCTGTGATTCATGTAGGATAAAGCCGTGTCCTCATTGACTACTGTTTTGTCACAGCCTATTAGGTAATGTGGCCATCCCTTGCCTTCTGAAAGGCATGCTAGACAATGTCATACTGTAATTGATCATAATTCAACCCAAGACCAAGATTTTAAACCGCATGACAAAGTTCAAGGTTTACAATTCCCTCAGTTGTATACCTTATGTATAAGTTGTGTGTCATCACCTCTCTGTGTGTAAGGTGCTATTAACACCTTCTACACTAACTTGGAGCAGTCAGTGTGCACTAGCACTAGGGCTGCAGAGTGAGATTCAACCTCTGGGGGCAGGTGTTTTCCTGGGAATCTTTGCAGATCACTGCCTAAGGAACAGCACCTGCCCAGACAGCACAAAACACCCCCTTGCTGGTGTGGGCAGAAAAGCTGCACAGCTCTGACAGCTCCTTGGGATTTTCCTGTGAGTTTCCACAATTTTTTCTGTGAATTTCTCTATACCAGCAAAGATAATTTTCTTATTGTGAAATACAGGTTCTACTGAAAATTCCATAAGGAAACATTCTGTACTCAGTATTTTCCCTGACAGGACCCCACACACTCCCATCCCCTTAAGAAAGGAAAATGCACACTGACAAGGCTCTGTTTTAGCTGCTTTTTGCGTTAGACCACCAAAGGAACAGCACCTCCCAGCCAACCAGTTGTTCCCAGGCTTCACTGAGTGACTCAGAACACTGAGCCAGGGCTGGGGCTGAATTCCCCAGCCGCAGTGTGCTGTGCCAGTAGAGGTAATAGCAGCTACTCCAGGGCCACATGTAAAAAGTAAATCTTTGCCTTGGAGGAGACAAGGAAGAAGTGTTTAATCAGCAGACAGTCAAGTGCCTCCTCCGCAGAGGATTGCCGGCACACTGCTGCGACAAGGCTCACGATGGGTATAGCCAGCTCTGCTGAAAGTGGGACAGTGACCTCAGGCAAAACAGAATTTGCAAACCTCACCAAAACTTCCTCCTTGCTCTGAATAGACTGGGATGTTTACTGAGGTGTATCAATGAGGACAGACCTTGTATTTAAGCCTTAAACCTTGTATTTTGAGCCTTGTTAATTTAATTTTGCATTTTGACCCTAGAGTGTCAAAATACCATGTTTTCCAATTTGGCAGATAGGATGCAAAGAAGAGGGTCCTAGATAAACCCCTGAGGGTCCCTATGCCCATTCTCAAGGATGGGAAAGAGAAGGCTAGAATCCCAGACACAAACACATGCTACCAAGGCCACTCTGAACCATGCAAGAAAAAGTCACATGTCTTGGAGCCAGGCACCATCATAGTCTCTCTAACAGACAGCATGGGAAAGGTGTAGTCAGGAATGACTATGATGCCAAGGAGCCATCAGTTCAAAAAGAAGTCAGACTCTCCCTGGTTCACACTTGGCCATTAGGACTTCCCTCTTACCTGAAGCCCCTTGCCTTGCCAGACATGTGGGAATCAGGTTTATGATGTGTCCTGACAGCCTACGTGTAGGACTCAGGCTGCTGGTTCTCCCCAGCCACTGAGCTGTGCATATGTTGTCTGTGACATCTCACTTGTTCCTTAGTGTGTCAGATGCATCCCCAGAGGAATGGAAAAATCAGAACAATGAAACAACATCAATCATAGATCAATAGCTTTCCCTATTTCCCTATACTCTCTTTGCCTGTAGTTTTGCACTTCTTTCTCTGCTTGGATGGTGCCATCCCAGCAGAGCTTTCTACCCTTTCATGTTTTATGGCCAGATTCACCCCAGGTAATGGGCTGGATGCACATCTACGGCTAGTCCTATTTCAAATCCTTTCAGTTTTCAGCATTAGAGGTGACAGAAGCATCCAGGTGCCCTTCATGCTTCAGTACAACTACAGCAGCTACATAATGCCTGAAATTCTGATTCCACAGACATCAGAGAAAGCAACCATTGTTATCTCTGCCTTTCCTCCAGGCCTGAGAAGTTTATATCCTTATCCAAGTCCATGCAATTTAAGGGCCTGGCATGGCCACTAACCAATTTTTCTCCTTTGAGTCCTCCAGGACTGCTGCACCTCTGTTCACAGCAGACATAGACTGCGGCCCCATAAAGCATTACAATGGAACATTTTGATGGAGCCTACATGGCATTCTCCAAAAGGTTAAGGACCAGACACACACCACTATAATTCCTCTCACTTAAATCCAGGACCAGTCCAGCAGTGAATTTGTTGTGATGCTTGTAGAGTGTTTGCCAGCAGGGCTTTGTGAAGAGGCAGCTCTTCATCTTCCAGAGGTTCTCTCCAGCCAAGGGCTGCCCAGCCTTGGTTATCCCCATCACATCACATGCTTCAAGATCCAAGGGCTGGATTACAACTAAGCTCTTCCTCACTGGTCCAGCATCACACCTGCCCTTGAATCACCCTGTACACCAAGGCCAGTCTCACTGAGGCCCAGCCAAGGGCTAATGCTTGTTTAGGGGTTACAGGGAAAGCAGATTGGTTACAGGGCCTCACAACACCCCAGGCCCCTCAGACTCTCTAGACAGTTGTATCCTGTGTCACACTAATGTTTCTCTCCCTTCCTCACCCCACCAGATCCCAGAGGTGAAGACCAGGTTCTCCCCCAACCCTTCTGCTGTTTTCCAGGCACCATCACGGATCCTCAATGTGTGAACCTGGACCCTCCTCACACCCAGGCAGCTTAAACGAGGAGTTTCTGTTAAGATGTATCACTATGCAATTTTCATGAGGAGTGTTAAGATCAAAGAACCCATGTTATCAAAAGCAGCTCCAATGATTAATGATATGCACACACACTTTCTGTTAACACAACAAACCGCAAAGCGCTTGGTTCAGAGCTGGCAAAACACACAGCAAGGAGTGACCTAGTTTTTCACAGGAGCAGGTTCATTACTATGCCAGCTGGCGTCACATTAGGAGATTGACTTTGGGCAGCAAAGGCAGGATTGCAGGCAACATCCCTACGCAGAAATACACAGGGTAGGAGGGAAAACAATCGCAAGGAGGATGGATAATTAAAACCCAAACCAGTTTTATTTAGTAACACCCTCTAAGTAGGCCACTGAAAGACAGGGAGTAGTTTTGCTGACTTCTGAGCTTCTTGAGGGGTTTTGGGAGTAGGACCTCAAATGGCTTCACCTGAAATCACAGCTACAAAGGGGCTGATCTGAACTTCCAGAGTTGTTCTAGAAGCTGGAGGGAGCGAATGTCATTGAACTCTAAAATAAATCTGGCACATGCAGTGTCTTGGGCCTTTAAGGCTGGGAAGGTAGATATTTCCAAAATTGGAGAGCTGATGCAGGAGCAAGAGGGGACTGAACTCCAGGAGACAGCCCTGACAGCAATGCACCAAATTGGTTTGGAGAGGAGTGCATGGATACAGCCAGGCACCCACCAGACTCCTCCAGAGGATCCAAGATACTTATGTAATTTGTATAGCTGTTAGGGTAGGGTGAGTGTAAATATTGTATATGGATTTTACCTAAAGCAATTTGTGATCCTTTAATGAAAAGGATATGCTTATACTTTTAATAAATGTTAACTCTTTGCATATGCAAGGTGGAAAATATTGCCTTGAAATTCCTAAATTATTGCCTGTATATTGGTAATGCTAATGCTAGGAACAACCACAAGCGAATGTTACTTAGAAACTCTTCTTAAAGAAAAATGTCATGTAGAATGTAAGCCATCTGTCATTTTTAAGATAGGCCATTTCAAGTGTCATTGTTCTGAAGCTGATTTTTTTAGACTGCTGCGCATTTAACTTTTGCTGAGGTACACGTGTTTTAAGAAACCATTTTTTTAGCCTTTGTTCATCAAGACTTTACAATTTCTATTTCAATAACTTATTCAATATAATTAGTCTACTGCTTATTTAATGGATTTACTTATTATTTTGGGAGAAAAATTGAAAAACTTTTACTTTGTGTTTGCAACACGTGTGTGTTGTCTAGAACAAAGGGAAACTATCCTCAGACTTGAACAGTGATCAGATATTAATTCATCTGTAATGACACAGACTTTTAACACAGGAAGAGTTTTTCTTAACCTTCCTACTAGCTGAAGTTTAAGGCAAATTTAATGCACTTTGGGGATTCTGCAAAAACGTATGCATTGCTGATAATTCCCATAAGAGCAATTTTTGAGCTGTTGGCATGTGAATTGTACTTGGAATACATGCAGACAGCATCTCCTCACTGCATTATGTGAGAATTTAATGGTGCCATCCCTGTTCACTACAGTGGGACCGAACACAACCACCAAAATAGGGAACACTTGCAGTAAGCTGCATTTAGCTGGGACAAGGGATGGCTCTTCCCACACTCATCCTTGGAGAAACCTACTGTAATCCCAGTGCTTGCCAAAATAATTTTTCAGGAGATTCATTTTTCAGGAAATTCATCTGAAACATTCAAACTGTGCTAAAAGTTTTGCATGTTAGATGTTTCTAAGAATTCAATCTGCTTGTTTAATCTCTTTATAATGTTTTTAACAGTTTTGTTCAAACAATTTAAGTTCATTTCAATCCTGGACTTTATTAACAGCAAGGAAAAAAAGAAAAAAAGGAAATTGTCTATTATCTCTTCTTAGACTGTATTTCTTAAAAAAAGACCCAGGTTTAAACAAACTGGTATTATAATAAGCTTGTATTTTATCAAATGGACCGGATTTAATTTAATAAATTAAAATGTATTTTGGCTATTGGTTCTCTCCCACTTTTTTTTTTTTTGGGTGTAAAATACAACCCTGATATTCAACCTTGCAGTACAATTTGTCGCTGCATGTCTGTCTCACCAGCTGCACGAGCAGGACAACAGGACACACTGGACACCAAGCAAGGTGTCGGGGATGCATTCAGAGCCATCAGCAGTCAATTCCTTACTCCTGAGGTTACCCTCAGACACAGCCCCCCAGCAAGGACCGTTTCCCAGGCACACTCAAAGCTGTGGCCCAAGTGTGTCTGAAAGCACAGCTGCAGAATCCATAATCACTTACAGGACTCTCCCCAGCCCTTTTCAAAGGAAAGCAAACATTCAGCAAGCAGTCCATGACCGTGAAGGGGAAAAGGGGGTGAACCAATGACACCAATTTGCTGCATTCCCTATCAAATGCACAGAGGTTAGATCCACTTTGATGTGGATGCCATGTTCTCAAGTCCCCTTTCTGCAGTGCCCACAGTGTGCCCTGTTAAGTTTCACCTCAGTTTCACTCCGCCATCTCACACATCTCTGCCAGATCACAGGAAAAAGTGAGCACTTTGAACATTAAGAGACAACATTTCCATCAGTAAAAGTGCTGAAGATACAACCAGCTTCTCTAGACAGTGCAATAGCTCTTCTAGCTATGCCTCAAAAGTCTTCAGGAGAAAGCCAAAGGCTTACAAGCTGCTGCACCATGTACATGAGCAACGAACAGAAGGAAAACTGAGCAGGTACTTACCACTGTAAGGTCCAGGGTGATGCCACTGGCTGTCCATGTCTGCAACTTACCTGATTTTGTATGAAAAGTGCCCGCCTCAGCCAAATTGAAAGGTATCACACCAAGTTCCTCTGAAGAAGTCAAATTTACATGCATTTTGCAGGTTCCAGGGAGCTGCGATGCCAGGATTGCTTCCAACACTGCTCTCACTCTAGTATTTGTCTTCCCAATTGCTCTGGGCCCATGTCCAAGTCCCTCAAGGATTTTCAGCTGTGAATCACACTGCAAATAAGGGTTATTTGACACATAAAGAAATGTCCTTTAAAAGGAAGGGTTTACACCTGAAACTTTAGAATTTACTACCTCTAGGGTGACACTGAACCTGCTTGTTTTGTTTAATCCTGCTGACACCTGACCTGTTGGGATGCTGAAGGTGCGTTTTGTGCCAGGGAGCAGTGAATACCCGCACTGCCACATGCTCAAGTTAAGCTTTGGTGTGGGAAATACTCCACTGCTCAGTAGAGTTCTTGTTTTGAACTTGATAAAATTCACAAGCAGCACATTACTGATTTGCCTGCTTTCATAAACTGCACATTTCTCTCTGCATTGCACTGATTTCTTTGAGGGTGAACAACCAGATGCAAACCTATCACCTCTACCTTGCTCATACCCATTTCCTCTACCTTGGCCACTGAAGTAAGGTGTGATCCTAAGGACCAAACTGGTTTGTCACAAATGGATTGCCCAGTGCCATGCAGCCCAGAGAGGCAGTGTTTGCCTCCAGGGCAGGAGGCACTTCTGTGGAATTTACCACTAACACGAAGTTCTGCAGCATTTCCAAACACCACGGCGCATTAGTCTGTCCACAGACACCCACGGCTCCTCCCCACAGGGCGGGGAGAACACAGAAGTTTGGTAACTGTGCTTACTTTTTGCCTTCATGTCCATGTGGGGTGCTGGTGCCCAGCGCTGGCCGGGGGCGGTGCGGTCTCTGTGAGGGGAGGGAGGGAGCTCTGTGTGTGAGGAGGGTCTCTGTGAGGGCAAGGGGAGCCATGGGAGGGTCTCTGTGAGGGGAGGGGGGCAGTGGGGGGAGTCTCTGTGAGGGAATGGGGGAGCC
>VZRL01006046.1:135994-185175 GCA_013397895.1 Origma solitaria
CTGTGTGAGGGGAGGGAGCTGCCGGGGGGTCTCTCTGAGGGGAGGAGCGGCCCCGTGCCGCCCACAGCCGGTTCCCGCCGGCCCCAGCCGGTTCCCGCCGCTCCCCGCGGCAGCTGAGGGCGCCGAAGCCCTCGGCGCAGCCGGGGCCGACCTGAGCGAGGGAGGAGGCAGGAGTCAGCAGTGAAGGACTGAAGACATCAGTCTGAGAAAGAAAAGAAGTCGGGGAGAAAGCGTTTTGTTTTGGTTTTTTGTAGTTTGTTTTTTCGGGTTTTGTTGTTGTTTTTTCGTCTTTGCCTCTCACCATCCAGCTTCCATCTGGCAATGAGTTCAACTAATTTTCCCCAAGTCGAGCCTGTTTTGCCTATGGCAGTACCCAGTACACACTGTCCCTGTTTTTATCTACAGACTACCTTGCTGTGTGCCCAGGGCAGTGGTGGCATCCCCATCTGTGGCAGGATTTAGAAGACATGTAGATGGGACACTTGTGCACATGGTTAATGGTGGGCTTGATGACCTTAGAGGTGTTTTCCAAACTCAGTGATTCTATGGTACATTATCCTGACCCACAAGCTTTTCCCCCTTACTATCTCTCAGCTTCTGAAGGGGAGTGAGAGTGGCTGGGTGGGCATCTGGCAGGTGGCCAAACTCAACCCACATTGCTTTCCCGTCTTCCACAGAAACCAATGACTTGCTATTTAAACAGGCTGCTCTGGAAGATGAAAGGTTGGAGGAGCTCAGCTCCTGGTTTCCCTTCCCCCAGCCTCCAAAACTAGGAGCTTTTTTAAATAACTAGAAAAGGGAAAAATTACCTTTTCCTTCAGATCAATTCCACAACTACCAGTTCTTATTCAGAACTATGACATTCTGAATACACAGAGCACAAAAATATCTGTGGATCTGGAGAAACTTTGACAGGTGACAGTCAAGACAATCCTAGCACAGCTAATAAAAGAATTTATTGTAAACATACGTATATTACACAATTATACAGTATAATACAGATAACATGAAGGATTTAAACACTCAGCATTACAAATAGGGGCAATATTTGTAAAGAAATCTTTAACTCTTCAGAAAGCCAGAGAAATATACTGCAACATTTCAACATACCACACCTGTAGCATTCCACAAACACCTGAAGGGATGTGTGAAATTCCACAACCTGTAACTTATCTCCAAGCAATTCCCACAGGAACTTCTCACCAACAAATTTTTCTCCCACCACTATTTAAAATGCAAAGAACTTGTTGCAAACGTTTCCTACATCTGAAGAACTAAACAAATGTGTCATTTCTATCTGCTTTTAACAGTTTATTTTTCTTCAGAAAATTTTATATACTATTAATATAGCATCTCCTAGGAGAATAACCTGTGGTTGCTCAGAAATGTAGCAATAGATCTCCGCTACAAGAACCCCATTAAGAACAAGGGGTCTGTACCTGCCTGCTTGAGGGCCAGGTTCAGGACTTTTTCTGTAACTCCATTCCTCACAGAAAAGCAGGATACAGGCAAAAAAGCCACAATTTACAAACAGATGCCCAAAGACAAACTCCTGCATCCTCAAAAGCTGCTCTGGGTGTTATCAGACTCCCAGAAAACAAGCCTGCAAGAGACAGGGGCTGGAAATGCATGTGTATAGAATCAGAGAACATGCTGAGTTGGAAGGGACCCACAAGGATCACTGAGTCCAACTCCTGGCCCTGCAGAGGACACCCCAAGTCACACCGTATGTCTGAGAGCGTTGTCCAAACGCTTCTTGAACTCAGACAGGTTTGGTGCTGTGATCACTGCCCTGGGGAGCCTATTTCAGTACCCAACCACCCTCTGGGTGAAAAACTTTTGCCTGATATTCAACCTAAACCTCCTCTAACTCAGTTTCATGCCATTCCCTCGGGTCCTGTCACTGGTCACAAGAGTGAGGAGATCAGTACTTGCCCTTCATGAGGATGGTGAAGACCACAACGAAGTTGCCCTCAGTCTCCTCCAGGCTGAACAGACCAAGTGTCCTCAGCCACTCCTTGTACGACTTCCCCCGCAGACCCTTCCCCATCCTTGTGGCCCTCCTTTTTTTTAATATTGTGGCATCCAAAACTGCACACAGTACTCGAGGTCATTGCAGATCATAGCATGACTGAGTTTGCCCAAAAGGCTGTTCCCACAGAACCTGCAGGCTATCATGATAGTGACAGAGATCTTGAAAATTCCCTTCTCTTTTGTAAAGGCTGTGTACAAGGGTGCCTGAAAGCAGTACAGACCCCGAGTTCACTACAGCCTACAAAGCACGGGGCCTGTAGTTCCCCAGCTACCTGGATTTCTCCCAGCTCAACACTGAGCTGAAACATAATCACTGCTGCTCAACTCCGTCACACTGACCTCCGCTGATAAAGTAATGTCAGGGCTAAGCTGTGCCCTTTCCTTTCGCAGGCAATCCTGCACTCAGCTCACCCGAACAAGCCAGGATTAGCTTTTGAATCCAGAGCATCTGTAACGTCCTTCCTAGGGGGCATTTAAGTCCTTCTCTGAATGCTGTTTGGATTTCATCCATTGGTCCCATTTCCTGGATTCAGGGGTCAAGTTCTGCCACCCTTATATTGAACAGATCTGCAGCTCCCTGTTAGGGGCTTTCCTGCAGACCCTAGTTTTATTTAAGGTGGAGAAGACAGGTGGCATCTCATCTGAGGTACATAGTGCTTTCTTCAGTTTAACAACTGCATCAAACTTAGGCTACCCTTCTTCCAAGCTTGAAACCACCCTCTAACTGAAGCATTTTTCACAGTTCCTGCACACTACTGTAGTCACCATTTTGGGTCTTCTAGCCCCAAAAAAGCACCAAAAGATAACATTCTGCTCCTACCCCAGGCCAAGAAAGATAACTGTAGTTTAATGTTTATAAAAGGCTTTGTATTGTCAAAGCACGGCACCAACAAGAGCGAGGCCTCAGTACACCCCTGTGAGGTAGGTATCCTATTCCCCATGCTCAGAGATGGGGAAACTGAGGCACAGAGTGATTAAATCAAAGGCCATGCAGCAGATCAGAGACCCAGCTGAGATCAGCGCACTGGAGGTTCTGGCTGTTTGGCCCATGCTCCACCCATGACAGCACTGCCAGACAAAACAAGCATGCTGAAAGTATGACAGTCCCACAGGAGTCCCACCAACTTCACAATGGCTTATTCACAATACCAGCAAGCACCCATGGGGCAGGACAAAGGGGTGGTGGATGTGGGGTGGTCAGGATGTTGTCAACGAAGCTTTCTTCAGCAAGGTGTTGATAGCCAGGCTGCAGACATGTCTCCCTCACCAGTGGTGTTCCTGAGACAGGTAAGTGCTGGGGTTAGTAGCAGAACTTCTTCCTGCAGTCAAGACATCAGAGGATCTCCCCAAAAGCAGCAAATCTCTGATTTTTTGATCCTACCAGGCCTCTCTATGTTGAACAGAGCTTAAGTCAAAGCAGTGCTGTTCCCCCAGTTTAAGCTGATAGCTGGTGACACGACTAAAACATTAAGACTCATACAACACAGCTGGTGATCTGCCCTCCAGTACTCTCCAAACCTTCTGGCAGCTTGGGGAAGCACTCGCTGAGCAAGCGAAGCTTTTCAGCCAGCCCAAGCCCACAAACCCTGAATACCATCCTAGTTCCTCTCCCATGCAGGACAAGTGGTCAGTCAAATCTCACAAAGCCTGACTGTGGTTTGCTCAGCTTGTTTGAGGATGTGCCAGTCTACCCTAAGATGACTAAGAAAGGTGGCACCTGACACCTCCTCTAAAGAGGCAACAAATTTGGTTAGGTGACACAGCTGAGTAAGCTACTGACAAGCCTACCCAGCTGTGTTCTCAGTCACATACATCATACTCAGGCAAGAATGGCCACATTTGCTGCAGCCAACAGCCTTCTGCTCCCCCAAATCCACACCTAATTCACCCATCTACTCAAATGCCCCACCTTTAAAAGCTGCCTTTAACTTTTCTTCTATTCAGAGGGCCAAAGCAATTGCCCAGCTCGCTGCATGGGGAAACCAACTTATATGTAGACTGCATCAAAAACATCATTTCTCATCTTAAAAACCAGTTCAATCTCACCAGCAGAGTTGTCTCAGACGGACCAGGCCTGTGGAGTCTCTCACAGCTAGCAACTTGATGCAAACTGACAGTGTTTGTTCAGCCACTGAACATACACTTACCAAGTAAACACTGACATTTAACAACTTGATTTGGAACAGAGCATCATTTTGTTGCATTAAGGTGCATCTTTAATTGGAGGTAACAATCTAGTAGCCCAATGTTATAAATGTATGTAATAGCGTCCTACAGAAATACTGGATTTGTCAACCCAACTTCAGTCATAAATCCACCTTTCCTGTAGCATCTTCTCTGCTCTATTTCATTGCTCCTCATTTAGTATCTTCATATGTTTGTTTGTGAGGAAGTCAAGAAAAGGAATATTACAGATGGCTTTGTGAATATTCATCACTGTGATCTCTCTTGGAGTCCTGCAGGGAATGCATCAGAGATGCTATTATAATACACAAAAAACCACATGTCCATAAAGCACCAAGTCAATAAATATACCAATGGGGGAGGGAGGGAGAAAGAAAAAATAACAATCAAAACAAAATAGGATATAAGAGCAGGTGTTAGAGCAATGCAGGGAAAGCATTAAAATATCACAGTACAAAAAAAGCCACTCAAATGACTGGGGGAAACCTCTTGGGCACAGGGACTGGAAAATCAAGTACTAAAGTATGAATTTTTGAACTTTTATAGCACAGTTGTTGTGTATGTGTTTCTATATATAGCAGATATACATACATTTTTATACATTATGTAACTATCTATATATTGCATGTAAGTCAATATTTAAACTGAACATTTTCTCATAGTGTTTGGGTTTTTTAAAATCAATTTAAGCTATCCCAAATCATGCTCCTGAACAGAAATCAAAATGTAGCTTAATCATTATCTATTAAAAAAATTCTTTACTGTTGAGGGTGGTGAGGCACTGGACAGGTTGCCCTGGGAAGCTGTGGCTGCCCCATCCCTGGAAGTGTTCAAGGCCAGGTTGGACAGGGCTTGGAGCAACCTGGGATAATGGAAGGTGTCCCTGCCATGGCAGGGGGTGGAACAAGATGATCTTTAAGGTCCCTTCCAATCCAAATAATTTTATGATTCTATAAAAATCTCTCAGCATCTGAGGCAGAAAAGTGTATCAGTAAAATAAAGAGATTATTTAGGTTGTTTAAGTTCTGGCAGGTCATGGCTAAGTTGTCTATACAGTAACCTGAGATGGACAAGAGTGAGCAGGTCCTTCCAGTGTGGCTCTGTAGAAACAGATCATCTGCCTCTGAGGCATGGCAACACCAGAAAATCCTGCCTCAGTTTTTAATGTTTATGTTCTCATCCTTTCCCACCAGGGAGCCACAAAATGACAAACCTCCTCTTAAGGCTTGGGTCTTCCCAGAGTATAGTCCCTAAATCCCCTCACTCTCATAGTCTGAGCCACACAAAGCCTGACTAAATTCCTGAAGCCATTCAAGCCCTTAGTGCCAGTGCAAGTGGCCGCAGAGGAGCCCCGCTGCTGTACCTGTTGTGAGGAGCTGTCTGGTACGCCACAGCGAGCGCTTGCCGTAGGATATCACTCATCAGCTGTTCAGTGGCCTGAGACAGGAGACAGCATTAGGAGACGGCATGACAAAAAGAGCAAAGGAACTTGCTATTTGCTCAAGTATCAGTGCAAGAGCAGCTGAAATTTTGGCTCGCTTCAAATCCTCAGTCCATCAAGATGAGCAGTTCAAGACGCCTAAGTGAGTTTTATTACTTAAGACTTGAGTTTATTTAACAGAAAGAGACCCAGAGATGCACAGAGCTCAGGCTTCAACTACCCAGGCTGGTTTCCCTCCAGATCTGCAGAGTGGTACGTGCCCAGCAGGGTGGATCCAACATTCCAGAGCCTGTGCTTCAAAAAGCATTTCAGGACCCTGCCTCTCACACACCGCAGCTGGTTTTGTACATGGCAGACTGCAGATATTCTCCTGGGAGCTAGTACATGCATCCCAGCCCACTCCCTGTGGTCACCAGACTTTGGTCAAGACACCCTTACAGAAACCTCCCAGCCTGGGCAGCCACATGCCCAACACTTGGCTTAACCAAGGTTCAGTCAAAAGCTAATTAAAGCTCTTGGCTTTCTGTGCTGTACCAAGACCAGAGGAGAGGTTTCTGGAATGTTCAGTGAGGAAAGCTGGCATAACTCTACAGTTATAATGGAGCAACCTGATGGCTACAATCTGTTTCTACAAATGGATGTGTCTGTATCAGAGTTCAACTGTGGTAAGCAACAAGAAGCACAGCACAGGCATGCACACGAGGTCATGTGCCACCTGGAATCCATTAGCTTTTGTAAAACTCATCTTCTGGTAAGCTGCAGTCTGTATAAACAACCCCAAAAATCATCTTTGGCATGAAATACACCAGAGTGCTGCTAGGAAAATGTGTTAGCTTTCAGTCCAAACCCAAGAACTCCAGATCCCCACTGTTCAAATTTTGGTACAAAACCATTTCTCTGTTTTTCCAAAAGTGATTATGATAGAGAAATAGTTTCTTACACAAGGCAGAATTGTTATTGTCTGCAGGAATTCAGCAGTCTCCCAGCAGAGACAACCTGGGCAAAGCAACTGAGCAGTATTTAGGAAAATATAGCTAATCTTGTATAAAATAAAATAATCAAGTCTTACACAATCTGAAAGATTCTCCCCCAGTTCTGAAGCGAATGACAAAGCAAGGGGTACTTTCAAAATTATAGAATGAGTCAGTATCTTAGTGGTGGTGAGAATTTGCAAATCACTATTCTGTGTCCAAGCCAACAAATCAGTTAGAAAACTGAAAACCCACACAAAAGTGTATGATTCTCTTTGGGCATCTATGTATCTATCTAGTCATGTACAGATTTTGATTTGAGAAATGCATATTAGTAAAGATATTCAATCTTTTTCTAATTGCTGAGTTAAAACAGTTACAGTCAAGCCCTTCCTGTCAAGTAATTTCTTACCTTTAAAATCATATCTTCTATTACCGATGCATAAACATTCTTTTGTACCTCAGCAGGTTGAAAAGAAATGCCTATCTATAAAATACAAGAGAGAAAAAAAATTAGTATAGCAAATAACACAACTCACATTGTACTACAATTACATAAGCTTAACAGAAAAAAAAGTCCTATGACAAAGGGTAGTTAAAAGAGAAGCAAGTAGACACTACAGAACTTTCAAGCAGTATAATCTCAGGCTTAATTTTAAAAAAAATCTGGGTAAAATTAGCACAGCCTGTAGAAATTCCTTTGGAAGTCAAAAGAAACAAAAGCAGGTTTCAATTTTTGTTTCAGAAAGTCCACACAAAAGCCAGGCAGCATTAGGTATCTTTGGGTTGAGAATAGACGCTCCATTTTCATACTGTCCATATCTTCAATCCTCATCCTTTCCTGCACCAAACTGCACCCAACTATGGCCACTGAAACCACCTCAAACAGTACTCCTGGCACAGAAGTTCCACATCAAAAGAGTGCTTCATCCCTCAGTTCCACTCTCATTGTGCCCATGCCTTTGCTACCTGTAGCTAAAGACCAGATACAGCGCAGAATCAAAGTTTTGTCCCTTGGTGTCAGGAGGTGAGAACAGAGATCCCTTCTTTCTCCAACAGCTGCTCCATGCAAACCCCTCCTGCTGCTCCTGTCTCCTCAGGTATAACGGCAAGCACTCTTTCCTACAAGCCAAGTCAGTCTCCTCTCTCTCTCCTGCTGCTGTGACAGAAGACCTCCCTCTCTTTGACCCTAAACTGAATAGAAGGAAGAAATCCAAACAGTAGAGAAATTTGCTGAGCTTTACCACAACCCTTTTCCAGGAATTGCTGTCACACAGCATTGGTCCAAGCAACAAGTCCACATCTTTCACATGATAGGTCAGGAGGAATTCAGTGCTAGCGCTCCTCATCCCTCACTTATCCTTGCTTTTAGCCTTTCAAGACGATTCTTCCTGTACTAAGCCCTGCAAGACAGCTATTCTGAAATGAGCTCCCAGCTGGCACTCTTCCCTTTTCCCTGCCAGAACTGGCAGCTGAGTGTCATGAGTCAGAAGGTCCAATTTTTTCCAGGGCATTTATTAAAAATTTCATTAAAAAATCCCAAGGCCTGTATAGCTCAAAGAAATGCAACTAAGTAAATTCAAGACCACAACTAGCTTAACAACAGTTCTAATTAGCTGTATGATTCACTTATTACCTTCTCAGCAGTGTCCCTCACAAACTCCGATGCAGGCAAGGAAGCCATGTAGAACTTCATCTCTTCTTGTTTCTCCTCCTGTTCTTTCTTAATGTTTATTTTTAATGGCTCGCTAAAGTTGAGAATATCTACTTCCTCTTCATGTTCTGGTTCTTGTTTCAGAAATTGCTGTAGTTCCTCTAGTTTTCGGCACAGCTCCTCACCACTGCTGTAAGATGAAGGGCATTCTGAAATAGAAGCAATCAATTAAACACATGATAGGTTATGGAAAGCTGTTTATAAACAGATGCACACTCAAAAGATGGTATGAAATTAAGGTAATTGCAAGTTATTTTTGTAGTGCCTACCAAATATAAGGATGAACAGAAATGCAAACAGACATTGAGAGCCTTCTAATTATATCTTCATGACACTCATGGTTCTCTCCCACATCTGCTCCTACACCAATCAAGAAGACTGCATTTCATACAAAACCAGGCTAATGTCAGTCTCCCAAACATTCTCACAGAAGCTTTTTAAGCATTTTGGAAACTAGCAAACCAGTCTGATGCTCTTCAAATTGCTTGGAGATGAAGAGCTTTTACTATGTAAGGCACCATGTAATGTTAAATCATCTTTTACATTATGACAAGCATTATCATGCCTCTTAAGAAAAAATCAGAAGACAGGTTCACAGTGGAATGGCAGAAGGGTAACCTCTTCTCTGCATGATTGACACAAGCCAATAAAACCTTCAGTGTAAAGTTATGCAGTAAACAGATTCTACTCTTCAAAGACAAACACAAATCCAGTGATTTAGATAAAAATATTATAAGGTGGATGCAGGCTTCCTTTCCACCTTCAACAACTGCAATGCAAGGCCAGACTTCAAAACATATAATCAATTCCATACAGTTCTGTGAAATACCTTAAATCCCTCTGTGATCAAGAACAGAAAAAACACTCAGCTTTGGGAAAGGATTATCTGAAGGTGAAACAAGAGAGCTTAACTGCGAAGAATGGATGAAATTAAAGATGTGATTTTAATACATACTAAAATGAACTGTGGGGATCCTAGAGCTATGCCACTGGAATAATGTAGCAGCTGTAATACAAAGTGTGAAACTTCACACATGCCAATTCACCTCACTTTTGGAGGTAAATTAACCCCCACTGAGCTCCACACTGCCACTGCCAGGTTTTTTTTTTGTTCTGTACCTGAACCCATTCATACTGTTTGCATGGTAAGTCTTAACAGAGGCCAAGCCTACCCAAGCACAGAAATGTCATTACTCCCTATGCTTACTTTGTGCATCGACTTATAATTACACTTTGGAGCAAGAATCATCTTTCATGAGATTTATCTACACTGAGCCTCCAAGGGCCCCAAAGCACAATAAAAACCAAAAGAAGACCCAAAAAACCATCAGGACTGAAAGGGACAGCGCCACTTGTGGGCCTGCCCTTACAATCTCCAACTTTTGTTATTCCAGAGTGAACTAAGTTAAAACAAAGAAAGTAAGAATCCCCTTCGCCAAATGTGTGTGCATACACAGTCTCAAGGCATTTAACAAACAGTGTCCCAAGGCATTTAAAAACAATGTCTTTGGCAGAAAGGAGCCTCCTGACCCTCCCCACTCACCTGGCTCACTGTCTATCTGTGTCAGCACATCCTCAATGGAGTCCTCATCATTCCGCAAGGTCTCGGGGTCAGGGGGAGTGTAGCCATGGCATCGACACCAGTGCACCACATGCTTTGTTTTCAGGGGGGTGATATTGTGAAACCTGGGATGCTTCTCTATGATTTCTTGTAGGATCTTTCTCACTGTCATTGCTCGTTGCCACTGTGACCAACCAAAGAGAAAGCTCATTACACTGGCTAGAACATTTATGCTTAGTTTACAGCCTAGAACCATAATCCAGGTTGCAAAGGAAACAGAAAAGGAACATGATTTTCTCAGAAGTCAGAATGACTCCTGACATGTCATTTAAACTTTGCTTTATCATCCAAAAAAAAAAACCTCAAGAAAAGGGACACACATTTACAGGGGCCTAGACACATTTGTCTTGACTTGAAATGTCTCATCTTCCAAGTAGCACCAAAGATGACATAGTGCAAGAAATCCACTAGAGTAAAACATGCTTAAAATTTGATTAAACTCTTTGATCATTTAAGCTGGCAACAGCAGAGGGTCTAATTCAGTGTTAACATCTTCCCCATAAAACTCCACGGCAAGATGGAAAAGTTATGAAGAAACAGAGGGAAACCAAAACACAAAAGGTCCAGGTTAACTGAAGTATTTATCTTCGGTGAACTTACTGTCTATTTCAGGGCTAGCACTGCTTATGCCAGATCCCTCAATTTTCATCCTACAGAAAGCAGACACAATCCCATAAAAAGATAGATAAAGTATGGTGGGTAAAACTCCCTTGACTGTGATATGCCACAGAGGAGTGATGACGATGAAGTACTACCAGTTTGAAAAAATGTAGAGTTTTAAAATGCTTCAAAAACCATCTTACTATAAATAAACTGAAAAATGACCTTCAGCATCCTTTCTGCTTGAGAAAGCCTGTGAACAATACCCTGGATCACTGTCTGAATACAAGTCAGTGCATCTTGCAGTAAGGAATACTGCCATTTAAAATAACAGACTTATTCAGAAAACAAATCAGACAACAATAAGGAAGATTCCATAATTCAGAAATTCTTCTTGTGTTCCTATTGACTGCTTATGAAACATAGGAGAGGATTACCTCGGCTGCCCTCCTCTTCCCAATGTTCCAGCTGTAATACTGTTCCACTGAACTGGCACAAAAAGAGCTTACATCCTCACCTAAAAAACACAAAATCAAAAACTCTATTAAATTTTCAGTAAGTGAAGCAAGATGAATTCTGGGTTTGATGTTATTCAGGAAAGAAGAGGGAAATGCATTTCATGCTTACAGGATCAATGACTGTAATCAACTATCTCTTACAAATGCTGTGCTCTCTCCAAGAGAGACTGACACTGTGGTTTTTGGATGCAAAACCAGCCTCTCTCTTGGTCATATACACAGACACCTGTAGCTATGGGCTGGTTTAAGCCTCTTTTTCCCCCAAAAACTCTGTATGTAGACCTGTAGGTCTGCCTTATTAGTCGAAGTCTCTTCCTTTGGAAAACCGGAGGTTTTTTCCCAAACAAATTACAACATAAAAATGAAACAACAGTGAAACAGTTTCCTGGCAAAAGCACGAGAGCTGTATGTGATGAATGCTTCACTGTGCCTCTCACTCCTACTTTGCTGCCTCTGCTGGAGAGGATCTGCCCTACCCAATCTCCAGGACCACTCATTTGAAGTGCCTTAGTTAACACAGAAAGCTGATACATTTTCAGTTATGTACCTGAGTAAGAGGAATGAAATAATAAAGTACCACACAAAATTAACGTTTCTCTGCAAACAATTCCCTTTTGTTTAAAAAAGAAGGCAAAAACCCCAATAACAAACACATTTCAGTGTTAAGCTATGTTACTGTATTTGCCAGCTCTCTGAAACCTTAGTGTTAAATTTAAAAAAACAAAAAAGAAAAGAAAAAAGCACATCCATTAAGGACAAACCAGAAAAAAGAAGACCTACTTGCAGCCATTATATGAAGAAATACAATCTATTTCTAACCAAAATACAGATGAAAGATTTTAACTGCTAGCAACATATTTGACTTTACTGGAAGAATCTAATTCTTAGCATCTTTAGAATAACCCCTGGAGTAAGCTCTCTAGGAGAATGGCTTCATTTCATTCCACCTTTTAATAACTTCTGCAGCTATGGAGTATGCAAGGCATTTTGTTGATAAACTGACAATACAGAGCAAAGCCCTTTCATTTCTTGCTTACTTTTTTCAGCAATTAATGGAACCTTCTTCACTATTGCTGTTAAAAGCTGCTGGATGTTCTCCAAATATTCTATGCTGCAAGGGATAAAAAGAATCACAATGAAGACTGCTGTTGGAAGCAATGAATCAGATGCAAAAGGTTTCAAAATCACGGCATGGTTTAAAGTCTTTAGCCCCAAGGCATTACAAATAGCAGCGTGAGGATAAACTGTTATACCCCAATCCAGAGAAGGTATTTCAAACAGCCCTTCCTCTTGCCAAAGTGTCCACATCTGAAGCTGCATTTGTCAGGCTGAAGGAACTGAAGACAGGCTTGGAGAAAATCCCTGCATTATCTCACAAGCTGCAACACTACTTTGGGGGGTATCTAGTGCAGGCTGTCCCAGTAGGAAACATGGGATACTGCACAGGAAACTTTGTATTTATGGGACTTCACTTAACCAGCCCTAGTCTATTTAACTGTCAGGAAGTGTATTTTCCAATGGCTATCTTTTAACTAAGGTAATTTTGAATGTGTAGTGACTGAAGATTTATTCCTGTCTCTTACACATACTCCCCATCAGGATATGTCTGCAGGGATACGCTGAGATAAAACTTTTCAAAACACAGAGATAGGAAAGTTGGAGCAATCAAGAACAGAAGAGACATCCTACACACTGCAAGAAATAGTCAGAGAAAATTCTGCAGTCTGAATTCTGGTGAAAAAACACTAACAAATACTTGCAAAAGCATCACAAACAAAGCACTGGATTTCACAGCATCCTGTGATCAACGACTCATTTAACTCCAATTCTGAAGCAAAGCAGCCCTCATACTAAGTAATTACAGAAGTATATAAGCTTAACAAGACTCGAGAAGCCAGAAGGTGAACAGTTCTACTTATTTCAGAAGTCCCTTTTCAGACCTGTATTTCACTGGGCAGTGTGACCTGACTAAGGTCGTGCAACGGCAATGGGACTTACACAAGCAGAGGACGATAAAGAGATTTTAGCAGCTTGTGATTTTAAAAAAGCCCAAACCAGCTGCAAATCTTCAAATAATTTTTCCTCTTTCATGAGCCCTGCATACAAATCCATTCACAAAGAAAATATTGCAACACTGTCTGAAACAAATGCCACCCAATAAGATTAGTACAGATACAGCAGTGTACAGGACAGAAGATTTTATAATGTATTTCTAGGTCAAAGTAACAGTGCTGCATGTATCCCTAGAACCATCTCCATTCCCCCAGTACTTCAAAGATCAGAAATCCTTAGAGAAATTAACAATTACTTGATAACATAATTCCCAAGTTCAGAGCTCTCTTCTGTTTTAACTGCTGCTTGGCCTTCTTGGGTACCCACAGAACTGCAGTTTTGTCCTGTTGAATCAGGCTCCATCTTAACTTCAAAGAAACAGAACACATTTTAAGACAAAAAGTACAGTCAGCTTGATAAAAGTACCAGTCTTGTGAGACTCCAGTAAGACTCAAGGTCTTACATAACATCCTTTCATTTATTGTTTGCATTCTCATTGCTAAGCATGAATACATTTGACCTTCGATTCTGCTGAAAAAGAGCCACTAGAACATGTTCCCCCCACAAATCTCCACATGCTCACATCTCATCCTTGTCAGAAAACCTTCATAATCAATTCTTGCTGTTTTGCATATGACTGTCTGCTCTAAACTGAACTGCCTGGTCAATCTGCAAACAAAGCTGGGTAGAAAGCTACCAAGTTTTAACAAGAAGTGACATTTCAAAGTGACAACTTTTTTGAAGACATCACCGATTCTGACATCTGAACTTTCTCACATCTAGGATAGAACTCTGGTGAGACAGAAGCGGTGAGAGACGTGCTGAACCCAAATAACCAGGCAGTCTGGTCACGCAGCTGGGATGGAGAGAGGCATGACAGTTCTGCAAGACCTGGATTTCAGGTGTGTCAGCTCTGCCCCATGCTTTATTCCGGGAAATACTACACGTATCTCTTTCCCCTCTGTGTGCACAGGGACACATGCTGTTTACATCTAGTGCTGCTGGAAAGCAACCTCCCGTATATCTGTCTGAGAACAGCACTATCTGTGGTTGAACACTTGCTGCTCTATGGAGTTCTGCAAATATGGATTGAAACAAGTGTTTTAAGTACCCCTTGTAGCTTTCTAGAACATCCTCATTTTTCTCCATACTCATCTATGCTGTGGGATTTGTTGAGGGGGAAGTCACTGTTAAATTCCTAGTCCTCAGGTGTCATTTAAACTTGATTTAAACTCTACTAATAATGGCAATAAAGGAACCCACAGTCATGGAGTCTGCTTTCATAGGCAGGCCACTTGCATAAAGCAGCACCAGCTTTTTTTTACTACTTATCTTACTGAGAAATCCCTTGTTACCTTTGACAATAGATGCTGTGGAAGGACTTGGGACAACTGTACTTGCTGCTGTGACTGCTGATACTGCTGAAACTTTGCTGGTAGAAAGTGACTGTAGCACTGGAAATGAAAAGAAAAAAAAAGGGGGGGCAACAAATAAGAAAAAAAATATCAAACTTCATACACTTGGACAAATAAACATTTTCAGAAGCATCACACTCTTTTTGCAGCACAAAGTTTAGGGATGAATTCCTTGCTACAATTTCTTCTATCTCTACTTTGGACCATGTATGCCAACAGTGACCAAGTGCTACCCTGTGTCAAAGGAGATTTTCAAACACCATCTGTCATCCTCCTCTGCCCTTTACCTTTGTTCATAGGCATGAGTATTGTCTGAACACCTCCAGAAGCTGTGTTTACACCGAGCTGTTTAAGCTGGCTGGGAACTGTCAGAACAGCCTGCTGTGGACTAGACTGATTTGAGTGGATTTTTAGCAACCCTGCAAGAAGAACGGAAGACAAAATGTTAAATAAAACACACCAGTTAGTTTATCTCCAGCTACTTCTCTCCCTTTCTGCTTGAAGCAGGATGGCATGTAACCTAGCACTGACACCCTCTTAACAAGCCACAGTTGGGCGAACTGTCAGGACGAGTTCTCACTGACACGACTGATGGCTCAAACACTGTAGTGCTGCACCGCAGTGTGCACACTGTTAAAATGCTGCACAGCACTCATAGAGTTGTAAAGCAAATCTCCTAATTACCTAAGGAATCTTAAGCAAAAGTTGATGTAACAAACCTTTCAACTGAAGCAGGCTCAGCAGAGTAAAACACTCTTGTCAGAAGCAGACCTTGTGCTCAAGGCTGTGGTAAGCCAGTGAACTACAGCTCTGTTGTACTCACACAGCTGCTCTCAGGGAGGTATCCCAGGGCCACTCATACCTCTACAGCTCAGCTTAGCAGCATCCACTGCAGTAAGCAGAGCACAATCAACCCTGTTCCAGCTATGGGACAAGCCATACCTGAACTGAATGTTCTTTCTGCAACATGCACAGAACATCTATAAGGATGGCTTATCAGGCCATGAAGAACATTAAACTGGAGACTGAATGAAATCCCTGATTTTAATCAAGGCCAAAAGAACAAGCAGAACATTCAGATATTAACACCATTATCAATGACAGCACTCAGCAACTTGGGGAGAAATCAACACGACTCCAAGCTGTGCACAGTCCCATGGGTGAGTACTCATCACCTGCCTGCCAGCTCTGTCCTCCACAAGACGTCATCTCCTTGTGGTGACATTCCAAGCTACCACAGCCAGCACTCCAACACTGTGATTTGGGCCTATGTCCATCCTTCCTACCGGTAAACTGGCTACTTTCCATGCAACTGTATTCCATCTGTAGCTAACATCTCTTCAGATTGTGGAAATTTAGCAGGCTTCTATTCTAAAACATTGACAACAATAAACTTCTTGGTTTCACCATGGCAATTTTGTACTCATGATTTGTTCTGATACAAAGTTTCCATTTCCTCTGTATTAGTAGTAGTGCTGAAACACAGCTGCCTGCCAAGTACTAGACATGCAATGCCTGGTGAAGATGTCTTGGTTTTTAAGGATGCCCAGCACTGGTCAGTTAAGTTTACACCTCCAGGCAAGAAGGCTCACCTAATGCTACCCATTCCTTTGTGTGGGACATACTGATGTGTCAGGATAGGACAGCAAGGGACCCAACAGCAGGGCTGGTAAGGAGGGACCTTTTCAACAAACCCTATCAGCCTGGTGGGTGGGAGACACTGCTTGATACAAAACAAGGGAAAATTGAAATCCTTTTCAAAAGGTTGCCTTTAAAAACACAAATGTTCGGAATTTTAACAGTTTTGAGTTTTTGTTTCTTATTACACTGAAATAACATGTTCTATAGCCACCGCTCCTTTCGAGATTCTTGAAGAGTTTTCCATGATGAAGTCAGTGCCTCAGGTTACAAAAAAAAACCCCCAAAACGAAATTGAGACAGCATTCTCACACCTAAATGAGAGTTTTAATCTGACAGCTATTTAGTATGGTTTATTTCCCACCAAAAAAAAATACCTGGCTGCTTTCCTTGCAAAGAGAAAAACACTGAATTGATTCTGTCAGTCTTAGCAGTCTATGCTGTTTATTTTCAAGCTCTGGGTAAAATATACCCATGAGAAAGAAGTTTAAAAGTCTGAGCAGAGAGGAAACAAGAAGAGCTGCTTCAAAAAGACAATGTCAGATGAGCTCAGTGTCACTTATTTTCTTTTTTCTGTATTTTTACTCTGCTTTCACTTTGTAAGAAGCCACTTCAAATGAACAGAACATGCCAGCAGGTAAATTAATCTAAACAAAAATTTCCGATTTTAACTCATAACTCTCAAACCTGCTGTATTTGCTGTCCCTGACACAAAAGATGCTGCAATACAATTAAACTAAATAAGAACTCCCCTCCACATAAGGGCAGTCCATCTTTATTATCTCATTTTTATTAACTTGCAACATCCAGATCCAGCCTCCTTCACTGTATTTAATGGATTTTGACTTCAAAGCCTTCAGTTCCCTCTAATCAACATCTCTCTCCTTTTCAATCCAAACAGAGCAGATGCAAAGCCTCTGCTCATGCAACTTCTCTGCATACAGTGGAGTTTCACAAACTAATCAAGTCTGTAGTACTGCTGGTATCTTGATAATTTCCTCAGTCAGTGACACTTCGTACTCCTGACAGGCAGAATGCATCTTCCAGTGAGAACCTGGCATGAAAACTAAAATCCCTCTCCAATACCAAAAGGCGACTTGTGTTGCTATTTGTAACAGATACAGTCAATGCCAAAAGGATGCCAAATTAATTAGAAATTTCCTTGGCTAAGCCAAAAGTTATGCTATTAAGTTAGAAAGCATGACTTTTACAAACTCACAAATGCAGGTGAATCTATATTCTTCCATTTACAGTGAAGACATCCAAAAAACTCACACATGGATTCTAACTTTCTCTGGGAAAGGTGTGAAGGGACTTTAATACCTGATACTGTAGCTTTTCCCGTCACAGGTGTTGCTGTAGTCATCAAGGAAGCAACACTTACAACAGTGGAAGTCGCAGTCTTATTCACTGCTGATGAAGCAGACTGGTTCTGGCTTACACAGATTTGGTGCTGCTGTCCAGATGTCTTTGCTGCAGGAGTTCCAGAAGATGATGAACTGGAACCTGCATTATCTGCTTGCTGCATAAGAGGCAGACAGAGATAACAAATTCTTGTCCATGTCACAGGTGACTCAAAAATAAACACAACGAGGTAATATCTAAAAGCAGCAAAACCAAATATTTATCTATCAATCATCAAGAAGAGGGTCTCAAGCTCATATCCAAAAGCCCACACACAATGATGGCACATACAGAATGGGGGCTGTGGCAGCATGGCATCAGCTCTCCGCAGGCATTTGGGATGCACGGATTAGGGGCTAATAGAAAGAAACAGGCTCAGAGTGAATTACACACTCTTCATTTTGCTGCCTCCTCCTCTCTCCATGGACTGCAGTCCCACTCTATGTGGACAACCTGCATGAATTGGATACATGGTTGCATCCAATCACAAGAGCATTCACTTTAGGAATGCGAATATTTTGTATTCTGCCTCCCTCTGTGCCAAACCCCCTCCTTCCAAGGCGGCACTGTTACAGCTTCCCTCGGGGGGGACAGCAGCGACACCCTCTGAACACAGCAAGGACCCAAAAGTTGCTGCTGACCTCCAACACCTGCTACCAGCAGGCTGGGCACTGAGCACTGTGCAGGGCCTGTGATCTCAGCAGCACCTCCAGTCTGCTTACTGCTGCTGGATTCAAGGAGCAGCAGATCCACCAGCAAGCTGATGGGGAAGAATAACAACAGGGGAGAAAAGCACTACAAGTCCTTTCCTGGGACTGTCATGGCAAGAGTGCAAATACTGCATTACAGAATACTGGTAGTGCTGGTTCTCACCTGGGCCACCCCATTTGTGGGGAGGGCCATGGCAGGAGCAGCAGCTGCAGTGATGACACCTCCTGATACTCTCAGCACAGTGGTGCCAGGTTTGGAGAGCTGGGATGAGGCAGGCACTGATTTTATAGACCCATCTGATATTTTCACCAGTGATGTCTGTCCACCGGATGCAGCCTTTGAGAAAGAATGCAGCATAAGGAAAACAGTCTATCTGTTTGGGTTTTAAATTACTTTAAAAAACCAAATCAAAACAGAACAACAACAAAACAAACAAGACAAATTCTTTGTATATTACTATAAAATACTTCAAAATACTTTTGAAAAAATTGAATTCTGGCAATAATCACTGGAACAAAATTACCACTACCTTTCTTTCTTCTTTCTTTCTTCTGCCAACTTTATCAAACTGTTGACTTTGCAAATGTATGTTAAATCAATCTTGAATTTTGGATAATCAATTACAAGTACTCTTGGGGCATTTGAATTTCATAGGCACTACTTCATAATTTTTAGAAGAAGGACCTTTGAGGGGTACCAAACCCAAAGATGGGTGACCCATTTCTAAGGTCGAAATATTTAAGCACATTTTTGCACCTGATTCTATTCACTTTTACAATTCCATTTTACTTCGAAATACGAGAGCCCATTTACAAAGCAGCTACCCAAGCTTACACAGATTTCAAGCTGAACCTCTCTGAGAAGAGAAATAAAACTGGAAAACTGAAGTCTGATGAAAGTAAGCCTTTGTGTTCTTTCCTCTTCTTTCGTGGTACAGCCAGCACCACAATTGTACAAAAACCCACATCAAACAAAACAACTATGAAAGAAAAAGCTCTCATTATGTGTGGCCTTGGCTCCCATGCTTTATCTGACAAAACTAGTAAGAGAGAAACACATCACTTGCACATTACCTGTGTAAACAGAGCTGTTTTCTGTCCAGTTATCACTTTTAGGGCTTGTCCTTGTGTGGAAGATGCTCCAACTCCTACACTGCCCTGAACAACTGATGCTGGAGTCAGCTGCTTCCCGGAGCTCTGAGGCGAAGGCTGGCCAACCAGAAAGGTGCCCTGCTCCAGAAATAAATCAGGGAGGTCAGCACTTTGAAACACAGTTACGAGTCAAGAGAAATCTAGAAGTGTCAGAAACAGATAAAAGCTTGTGGCTATAACACAGCCACAACAACATTTCATCTTCTGAAACAAGGCACTGCTAATTACAGTGGGTGCTCCTGCTCTGAGAGCTGGATACAGCCTTCTTGCTGCAGAACACTTTCTGATGGAAGCAGATCAGGAGAAAAGTCAAATAGGATGCAGACACCGCAGTCCAAGAACGTTTCACATGCTACAGAACCACAGGACATCCACCTACCACCACTGCAGTCTGAAATGTCAATGTGCTTGAACTGAGATGTTTGTGCCACTGACCTGGGGTGTCTGCTTCAGGATGTAGGATGTATAGGTGAGGTGCTGTGACAAGTTGCTGCTTGTGCTTTGGGTTCCTCCTCCTCCACTATTTGTAGAAGAACCAGACTGAAGACCTGTAACCAGAGGACAAGGCTTGACCCGTTGGTAATCAGACACTGTGAGCTGCTAAAGCATTCCTGTATATACAAGTACTTGAAAAGACTTTGCAAGACATTTGGTGCCATGTGTTTTGCAGCCAAGTAACGTCATTATTCAGTAAAGAACAGCTCAACTGTGCTGCTGTGCTCTCTTACAGCTCAGCAAATGCCATGAATAAGAGGAGCTGTTGGGGAAATAAGGAAGGCTGGTGTGGGCAAGCAAAGCTCACTTCAGGCTGTTTTGAATTTTCTATCAAATGAAAATGCTGTCCAACAGAAGAACAATCTTTTCATCACTCTTGCAGGTTATGGATCTGCAGCAAAAGCTCTAGAAACACTCTGAATCCCACTGGCTTCTTAATTTTACTTTCATTGGCTGTCAACGCAATTTTGTTAACAGAATAATAGATCATGGATACCAAGCAATGGTAATTTGCATTGACACTTTGATACTGCTCTGTCTCCAGACGCAACAGCCTGAACAGTGACTTTTCTGCAGCCTCTCATTAAGAAACAAGGGTACAAAAAATACTCATGGCTCTGTCATAAATATCACCAGTATTTGATCTTCCCTGCTGCCAGTGAGACTATCAAAGTTGGACTGCCCCAGCTGCCTCTACAAATCTCAAGCAATGGGGCTCGCTCACATCGCAAGTTCTACATCCTGAAAATACCTTCAGCAAGAGGATCTACTTTCAGTGACATGCCTTCCATTGCTATATGTTGCTGACATTTACAACAGCCTTACATTAAACTTAGTAATACCTCAGGCAGGCCAAATCAGAATTGGGGCCAAAAATTTTACATCCAATCCATCTCCCATCCCAACCCCAGTTCCAAGAACAGCATTCTGGAAAAGGTTCATGACAAATCTTTTCATCTACGCAGTCCAAAGCCTGCAGTACTCTTTCCTACAGCAGCAGCACACTGCAAACAAAGCCTTGCCCACTGGACTATCTCAGCAGGCTGGGTTGTTCTGCAGGTATTTCATTGGGAGTTCCATTCACATGTCTATAACAAAAAGCATGTTTCTGCACTGAGAGTGCTGCATGAAAAGCAGTTTCATTGAAAACAAAAGCCACTTGTGAGATCTCAGCCTTAAAAAACACCACGTATGGGCTGTTGTGAACAAAGAAACCCTATCCCATTACTGATTTCCGCAGCACCATGATGTCCTATAGCAAAAATGCCAAACATATTAATTATGCAGTGATTACATTATTTAACTCATTAGATTTCCCTGCAAGACTAACTAGCATTATTTGTGGCTCGCAGTATGGCTCCCTGGGGTATCAGCAGAAGTTTTCCTTTCCCAGAAGGGTTCTTGCTGTTGGTGGTGAGGTACAGCTTGGTGCCTGGTGGTAAGTTTGCCAAGTTTGCCAGGTTGGTGGCTGGTAACTGCAGTGTAGCCATCACTAGAAAGAAAGAAAGAATAAAAAGGAATAAAACAGCTGCTTGCAGACAGTAATATGCACTGAAATCTGCACAGGATGGAAGTACTCAGTGACACGCAACTAGCCCTCAGTAATCCCTACTTAGCTGATCTAACTGCAGCTTAACTCCACCAGTGATGCAGACACTTGGTTTAATGGGTCTAGAAAAAATCTCTCTGTGTGCAGTCCCACTTCTGGCTGCAGGCCAAAGCAGCACAGCCATGGTGTCTGCAGGCTTCCTCCAGCCCCAGGCACCACACAGGAGCTTTACAACAGCCCAGCGCCCTGGCTGGCACATGCTCAGCTAAAGCAGCTGTGTGCAGATGTAGACAGGGTGCTTCTGCCCATATTCCTGTACCTGTAAGCACTGGGGAAGATGTGGGGATGAAATGGGGAGACTTTGGCTCTGGTTGGCTGGATTTGTGGGGAAAGGACCATAATGTCTGGCAAAAACGTGAGACCTGGCTCCATGAAACTCTACTAGGTCTCCTGCACGTTCCCCAGCATATCTATCTGATCTCCACTCCAAGAACACTGCATGTTTTAAAGCACTTGTGCTCCCTCTTCCCCCTTACATAAAATGAATTAACATTTTCTTTATTATTAATATCAGTCAGCCTGAATTTTCACACAATGATCTCTACTCATTTTCAAGTTTTTCAATCACACATAGTTATTTTGCAGTTCAATAAATCATTTCAGACCCTCAAAGTCTACCCATCATGAGCTATTAACAAGGTGTAAAATTACCTGAGCCTTGAGATGTACTTTTCTGAGCCCCTGTGGAAGAAACTTGTGCCTTCGTTATAGTCTGCACAGGCTGAGCAACGATTGTCCCTCCACCTCCACTCACGATGGCTTTGGCTACACCTTGAGTCACAACCTGCTTCGAACCCACAGCCTTTGCTACCGAGGAGCTGGACTTTGCCACAAGGATCTGGCCACCACTTATTGCCACCGCCTGCTTCACTGTTGACTGCAACGCAGAACCAACTGGGACACCAACAACCTGCAACAAACAAGGATGGGAAGGTGCACTGCTGGCCAGAGCCATCGTGGGAATCCTAGCAAGTACACGACCTCCATCTCCAGACATTTCAGGACGTGCCTGGTCACGTAGAGAAGCTCTTCATTCAGGAACAAAATTAAATGGGCAAGAGGCCAAACTCAAGTAAAACGATAAACTGTTAAACACAATCAGGATCTCGGCGCACCCACAAAAGATTAAGTTCATTCAAATTACAGGGCAATTCCTTTTTTTTCTGGTTTATAAGCAATGGCTTAATTCCAGCTGAAGATAAAGCTTGCCTTGGTGAATTAAAGAGATGCAGAAATTCAATTTCAACACATTCATGGGAACAGAATCCTTGGGAAAACTACAGCCTCAAAGCAGAATCCATAAAATGCTTCAATTTTATGTGTTAACGGTAACTGCAGTGAAACATGACTTTTTGCATACCTGCTCAAACAGGCAAGAAAGGCAGCAAAAAGAACAAGGAAATGTTGCAAATGCAAAAAAAGTATTTACTTATGCAAATGTAAAAGTTTTGTATGTAACCTCTAGTGCTTGGCACGTCATTTGACTCTGTCCACAATGGAAAGAGGCAAGAATGAAGACAATTTCTGACACATCTGTCATCTTGTCACTGCACTGTGCCTTCTCAGAAGATGTGTCACTCCTATCAAAGCAGGACTGCATTGGCACAACTCCTACAGTAAAATGCTTGAGTTACCACTCAAGTAGGACTGCTTTCACCTAATGCTAGCTCTGGCTCAGCCTCCACCCCACTCCCTATGTGTCCCGTTCTCTTGTGCTGCAGGCCTGCATTCCTAGAAAAGCATTCCCGTTCTCTTACAGAAAGACCTGGATGAGTTTCAGCAAGAGCAGACGATGGCAGTCAGCCTTCTGGGTCGACAGTTCAAAAGCACCTGCCACCCCATTGTTGCAATGGCTTGGACAGAAGTGGGAGATGTCCCTGTACACAACGTAATGCAAGAGTGCCTGCTCAGCCTGCTTTCTTGCCAAGGCCTACATGGGAGCAGGACACGAGCCATTCTGCATACAGGAAATCAGCTAACCATGGTGCTGCCACCTGGGAGCGGGGCAGAAACAACCCTGCTCCCCTGGGAGAAGCACCAAGGGCTGCAACAGCACCACAGGACAGCTCCCAGCACACCAGAGATCCCACGTGCCCCATACCTTGGACTGCACCGTCCCCTCGCCTGCGCTCACGACGGGTTTCTGCGGAGACAGGGCCAGCATGTGGCTGCCCTTGACGGTGACATACTGCTGCACCGAGGGCTGCGCCGCCACGCCCGCCACCGGCACCGCCGCCTGCTGGGGCAGCTCCCCGGGCTCCTGCTTGATGATCACCTTGCAGTAGGAAGAAACAGCAGTAAGGAAAGCAAACACCTTAAACCATCAAGATTGCTTCTGGAGCAGCCTGTCTGCAGGGAAGGGCAGGCACAGTCTGAACTCAGACATGGGGCTCACCACCATGGGGACTCTGTAACTCGGCTCCCAGTGAGGGCTGCTCCCAACACACAACCTGTGGGGTGGTGTCTGTAGTTACAAAGCAGTCCACACTTGAGATGTGCTCATGTAAATTACAGAGTTACAGCGATTGCTGGTAGTGTTACAAGTACCAGTCATATTGACAAGGGACTTGGCTAGACCTGGCTTCTTCAGACCCTGCATCTTGGCACAGAGCCACAACACTTTAAAGCTTCAAATTCATAAGTAACTTCCTGTTCAGAGCATGTTCTTAACCTGGTTTTTATTTCTATCCTGCAATGTTACAACCAATAGCTATAGACACCATAAATCATTATGGCTGACATAAACACATTCTCTTGTGTATACGCTTCCTACTTCCCTGGGACAGCCCTACATCTAATGCCTAAGGGCAGTGATACAAAAAAAGCTGTTTTGGCAAGGGGTGGTTTGTGTTAAATTGTTGTAGGTTGTTAGATTGTTGTAACTGGTAGGAAGCATTCTTCCAACCTTTTACTTGGATCACCTAAAATTGCCAGAAACAACTTTAAATTCCATGTGGCAATATTTAAGGAAATATAATCAGAAGCAGCAACATCTGGGATTCAGAAATCACTGTTATCATTTTTAAGAAGCTCCTGACAGATCTATTGAAGTTTACTTCTACTGTATCCCATTAAAAATAGCTTTTAAAGTATCAGCCTGAACACAACAGTGATTTAAAAAAAAAAAACATGGAAAGGATGGAAGAGGTGATAAAAGGAAAGATCACAGGTACAACAGAGCCACAGGGAAAGAAAAGAAGACACATTTTTGAGAGATACCACAGAGCCCTTAGCAGCAAGATACATTGGTTCCAGCAAGAGTTTTACAGGCAATGGAGTTCCATGGTTTGTGGCACAAGTCAGCATGAAATGACACTACTGGGGCTGCCAGTCCCAGAACAAAAGCCAGGAGGAATACCTTTGTAAAAGCTCCAAGTCCTCCAGTGACCGATTTGGGGCTTTGCACCTTGGAATGACTCCCAATGGGGCAAAGGGGTGGCATGGTGGCAAAAAGAGAATCCTCCTGCTGCAAAGAAGAAGACATGGTGCAAAAATCAGTGAAATGTCCAATAAAAGAAATAAAACAAGTGACTGCTAATAAAAGGCAGCATGGACCCTCTGGGCAGGTCAAATTACCTGTGCAAATAAGACGTTTCCAGAATCAGTCAACACTTGGGGTAAAAGGAGTCTAACTTATTATAACCCACAAAGCAAATTTTATTTGGGAACTTAGATCTCCAACAGCAGTAACTGTTTCTTACCATGTCACACAGAGGCAAAAATATCTACTTGTGTTCTCTAATCATTTTTTTATACAAAAGCATTTCACTTAAAATTCAAATAGGCTGAGGGGGCATCTTATCAATGCATACAAATACCTGCTGGGAAGGCGTAACGAAGGTCAAGCCAGACAACACTCAATAGCATCCAATGAAAGAACAGAATCAATGGGCACAAATTGAAATACAGAAAATTATAAGGAAAACCTTGTTGCTGTTGATGGTGATCAAACAGAGTAACAGGTTGCCCAGAGAGGCTGTGGGCTCTTCAGCCTTGAAGATAATGAAACCCAACTGGACACACTCCCAAGGAACCTACTCTATTTGACCCTGCTTTGAGTTGGAGTGGTTGATCTCCAGAGGTCTCTGCCAGCCTCAGTCATTTTGTGATTCTATACACAATCTTAGAGAGAAAAGACAGTGTAAGAAGAAACAAGTTATGGAGGGGAATATTCTTCTCTCAGAGGAATTTATGCTCTCCTCTAACTGGAATGATGCAGTGGCACACAGTACTTCCAGACAGAACTCACCACTTGGCAGAAACAACAAAGCTATGTAACTGAACAGAGTAAAAACCACTTTCACACCTGCAAAATCACACACCTGGCATTTCTGGATCTGAGGCCAGCAGAGAAGTCAAGTGCATTTGAGGGAGTTTGTCAGAGTATAATTGCTCTCTTTTACATTCAATGTGAACCCCAAAGCCATGGTTTCACAACCACTTCTTAGGTTGGATCATGACCAGAAATCAGACCCTCCAACTCACTGGCATCTTCCTTGTACTGACACACATGGCTGGAAACACACTGGTTTTCAAGCAGGTTGGCTGTCTGCTCTGGTTCACCCCACTGCTGCACAACTGGTATCAAACGAGGTGTGAAGAAAAGGCTAGAGGCATTATCTGTCCTCTCAACAGCAACTGCATTTGAGACTGGCTGAAGAAACACAGCCTGAAGTCATTAAAATAAATAGAGAAAACTAGCAGACAGCGAAGAGATGAAAAGTGGCGACTTATGCACAATCTGTAATACCCCACTGAACTAGCAGACACACTCTTCAAAGAAATCATAAAATTACAGCTTTTCCACCAACCAAAAGACATAAATCAAATTACATTCTTCTTTACAGAGGTATGATTTTTATGTTTTTTTTAAAATACCTTCAGTTTTTAACTTTGCCCTGGAAATACAGAATTCAACTGTTACTTTGGATGTGTGCCTACTTTGAGTCATTGAAAACTTTTCAGAGAAAACTGTCCCAGATCAGTGAAAAATAAAGAATAATGAATGCTTTTCAACACAGTTAAGTGAAATCCATCTGAGCACACAGGTTTTTAAAAGCTGACTAGCTAGCTGCACACCTGACACTTAAAATGCTACTCCAAACTAACAGCTTCAGACAACAATCTGCAACGCTTTTTCCCTAACAGACATAGGAAGCATCTGAGCTCCAAATGTGATTTGCTCTCTGCAGGCTGACTGGCAAGCCTTTCCCCACCATATCCTGCATTAACACTGTGGCTTGGAGACAAGGAAACGCTCCTGCTTACAGCAGCACACCCACCAGCTGCTTTCAGAGCCTTGCTGACGCCACTTCCCTGCCAGAAATATCATTCCTAGCACAAAATGTGGGAGAGATTTTATGTGAGACAGTTCAGCTTTGTACCTCTTGGGCTTTGCAGATCAGAAGCATGAACTGTATTTATTGCTGTTTGTTTACACATCCAAATGTTACTCCACTGTTTACACAAACATTTTTCTAAATGCAGGCAGTTGTAAACCATGACATGAGTTATTTTCAGGCTGCTAGGAACAGCTGCTGTACAAAAATAATGAACAGAGTGAAGGTTTTGAGGGAGGCACCTCTGGTTTAATCACACTCTGTCACTAACAAAGTGAAGAAGATCAAAGTCAGCTACAAAAGAGCTTTCTTGAAAGATATAATGTTTTGGGAGCTCTGCCCTCCATGGATTTCCTTGCAGAAAAGAGCAGTACCTTTAACAGATATGTAGGCAAGCCTAATTAGAGCTGCATGAAGTGACACTATCATCTTGTATAACCACCATGTTCTCATATGGCTCCATCTGTTAGACACAGTAAACCTTCGCATGAAATGCCAATCTAAGGAACTTGCCTGAAGCGCAGAATTTTTAACACTAAAAAGCCCCATTTAACAGGAAGCTGGACTTTAAATGGAAAGTATACACCTAATGAGAACATTACCTTGACAGCTGAGGTGACAAAACTGCTCCCATGGGTCTTTGACACAGGAGATCCAGTCCCGTGAGAGGCCTGACAGACACTGCTCAGTTTGCTGGTCGGGCTCCCTGCGTGGCAGGAAATAAAATAGATGCTGGGTGAGGGTTGGGAGCAGGGCCACTGCACACATGAAACCTCTTCTAAAAAAGATCAAGGCACTTCCTTTCAACTGCATTCTCCAGCAGGAACTGCCACGGGCACAAAATAAATCCACCACTGAATTTCCACCTGCAGAAACCATGCCCCAGAGAAGGTTGTCTCCACCCAGAGCTCTGTATGCTGCGAGCAAATGGTCAGGCACCTCCCTGGGTGGCTGAGGATATTGGCTACGGGTGCAAATATGGGAAATTAGAACAGAACTTGCTGCTGCAGATGTAAAGTCCTCCACTGCCCAGAAGCCCTCTGAACCCACACTAGCCTTGGACACTGGCATGGGGGAAAGCCTGGAGCGGGAATGAAAAAGAAGGCCAGAAAAGGAGGGAGACAAAGTAAGGAGTTACAAGAGCAAGGGTGAGTGAGGAAGGAAAAGGAAGAAACAGAAATAAGGAATGAAGGCAGAGGGTCCTCTGTGGCAGATGCTCTTGCAAAATTAACAGACTGATGCATGTGCCACAACACTCTCCTGATCCCCAAGATGGACATGTGGGGGTTCAGTGGTAAACTGACCCTGTATTATCAGTGTGTGTACACAAGACTGCTCTTCAGCAGTCTTCTTACTGCTGCTGCTGGGCTGGTGTGTCAGTTTTGTTTGTTCAAGAGACACCAAAGCCATGGCTTACACACATGAAAGCAAAAAAACCAGTTGTACAAAAACAACAGTTGTACTATAATCCACACTTAAATTTAGAAGGAAACAAGCAGCCATTTCTGACAAGGGCTTTGAGAAGGCTGGATTTCAGAGAGTATGAAGATCTAACTCCTTAAATACAATCTGCAGCCTTATCAAAAGTGCCCCAGTGACTTTTTCTGTAATAAACATTATGTTCAATCCAGCCTGGCTGCTATTGCCAAAAAGTCAGTTCCACAGACCCTCTTGCTTGCTCACACAGGATCTGGTGATGAGGCTCTCTCACAACAAAGCTGTTTGGGGAGGGTATCAGTTTTCTTATCTGACTCGTGCAGAATACAGGGGAAGCACAGGAGGTCAGGGAGGGAGAGGCAGCAAGCAGTCCCTGCCAGGCCGCTCTGTACTTGTATCTCAACTGTGGTGGGAAAGTGCATCTTTAACAATAACTGCTCTAACACTTCTATGTCCAAATGATCTGGTGCCTCTACACATCCTATCCTCCACATACAAATGTCTACTAGAAGAACCCAAAAGTTACCCAAACCATGATAAACCGCTTAGGCAGAGCAGACAGTTAGGCTGGAGGTAAAGAAGAAACAGAAAATAAGAGGCAGAAACCCCCGAGCCAACCAAAAAAACCCCAATCAATCAAACCCTCTTGGTGGAACAGCTTCAGTGTTACCAAGAAAACCCCAAAACATATTTTAAAAAATTCAGATACAGCTACACAATTCCTACCAATTACCCTACCAACTCCCTCTGTGATGAAGATAAAATGAGCAAGACAGCTGTGTTCCCACAGATAAAGGGATGAACCATTAGTAAAAAGAATTTTTGTGCTTTCCACACCCAGCAAACGGCTTGTGCTCCATGGATGCTGCACTCCCTCACTTGGCTCTGGGCATCCGGCTGAGCTGCTGGGAGGCACACACAGGCACAAACAAGTGTGGTTCAAAATAGACAGCAGTTCCTGGCCATATATCACAACAATCAAATGACTTCTGAGGGACCTTTCCTCCAGCCCCAACACGAAAATTACTGACTTACTCCTCTCCCCATCACCTGTGTCCTGCAGTTCAGCCCTTCCCATGGTCCCAGGCTTTCGTTACCACTGAGGGAATCCAGTTAGAGGAATCCAAACCAGCTGGAATTGGACCAGGTAGAAGCTGAGAGCAGTAACAAAACCCAGCCTGGCTGTTCTCCTGGTAACCAGGGTCTGTGTATTTCAACACATCTACTGTGCCCCACACTGGGACTTAACACTGATCTTCCAGTCACTGCAACCCCTCCACGCTCTTTGCCACATCCATGCCACCATTGTCACCCAACCACCTGTGCATTGTTTCTGTCTAAATCTGTGCACCACAGTCTGTATCACTTTCCCCCCTTTCCTTTTGACCTGAAAAGAAGATGCTCTCTTTGAAGAGGTATCTGTGAATTCAATTTGGCTTCACACTGTGCTGTTTCTTAAAGCAAGTTAAGCTCAAGTCTGAGATCCCCTCAGCCATGCACACAGGCCAGCTGTGCAAACCAGCACCTTCCTCTTTCTCTTCTGAGTACTTTTCCATCTTCACCAGCTGAAGTGTTGCTGTTATTCTGATCATTTTAAAGGGAGAACAAATGGGTAAGACTAAGCCACTGCCTTCTGTGATCACACTACACACCTGTGCTTGTGGCTGCTGCTCCAACCGTCTGTCCAGGCTTGTCCACAATAATATACGGATTATTAATGACTGAGCTAGCAGAGCCTTGCTTCATGTGCACCGGAGTGGACGTTGGGGTACGAGGTAGTGGAGATGGACTAGGGGTCGATATTGGAGAACCTTAAGAAAAAAAGTCCAATGCTTCTAGCTTGTAAATGTTGTCACAACATAAAAACATGGCAACAGTAGTACTTTTGAAAATGGCTTAGAGAAGGAACATTTTTTCAGGATGCATTTCCTAGCCTGTGTGAGGTCACAGGACTTGGAGAAGGAAAGAGGAGGCAGAAGGAAAGGAAAAGGCATATAAAGCACTACAGCTCATAGCTACCCTGGACATGCTCTGACTACCAGGACAAGCAGGGCCCAAGGGGAACTTGAGAAGCCATCTGGTCTATCCCTGAATCCTGAGGGATTTACCTACACCATTCTCACTGCCAAGACCAGAGCACCCAGGAAGATAAAGAAAGAGCGCTGAGCTCTCCTTCCCTTGTGCAGCCCACGGTACAGGCATACAGAGTGGGAACCCAGGAGCTCCCCGAAAAAGCTGTGTGGAACAACCTCGAGCAGCATGAACTCCCAGGTCCCTTCACTGCTCTCACTATAGCAGAAATCTTGAAATCAATCTGTCAAACGAGCAACTTCTGGGTAACATGGTCAGGAGACAGAGAAACTACAGAAGAAAAAAGCTCCATGAAGAGGGTAAACAAGAAATTCAGAGAAAAGGATAGGCAAGGAAGTGATCTCAGAAGAGACAGCAGCAAGCACCAAGCTTCACCTGCCTGTTACTCTACTTTCTTGGTAGTTACTGATAATTAAAACAGAACGCAAATGTTCGTCAAATAAAATCACCATGTCCTATAAATTGCTTTGAAATCTGAAAGGGGTAATCCTTCTCAGCAGACAGCAGAACTTCGGAAAAATATTTAGCAGGGAAACAATTAAATAGCAAAGATAACAAAGAATAGTCAAAGAACTTTAGGAAAGATAGCCTGGCCCCTCTAATTCCTGCTTTCTAGGAAGCTTTGGGAAAAGAAGGTCAAGAGAAGAGCTTATAAAGAAAGATTAAAGCTTGGCATAGGTTCAAGTGTAAATCAACCTGAGTACAGTTTTAAGAAGTCAAGGAACAATATTGAAATTTAATTTAAAAAAACTCCAAAACAACAAAACCAAAACAAAACAACAAACCAGACACACTTTAAGAAAATTATCTGGGAGCAGATCACCAGAAATCACACATACTGATAGCTGGTGCTTCATCCTCTCTACCTTGAACACCCGAAAATGAAGAGCTGCAACAGATCATCTTGCAGGTTCACAGCAAGTGCCATGGTGAGCTGTACATTAATACTTTCTGATGCAAAACATCATCCAGTGACTGGCATCACACCCAGGCAGGGAAGGGACCACAGGTGAAATGAGCAAAGCAACACCGTGGCCATGTTTGGTTCGGAAGCTGTCACATTGCTCACTGCAGCCAGCTGGCAATTTAACCTAATGCAAGGTAAACTTCTGGAAGACAATGAGGGAGAAGAACGGCTTCTTCCCACATAAAAATATTCCACACGGGAGATGTGTCCTTGCCTGGGCCTTTCTGTGGGTAGCAGTTCATTTCAAGATTATCTATTTCATACTTAGAAGCATTCAAGAACAGGGAGAACCAACTCTCATCCTGCTTTTGATCTGTTGTGAAGCATTTCACACTTGCATTTTTTTCCTTGAACATTAAGAAGTGTGCTTAGCTCCTTATTCTAGAATTTCCTACTGTCTGATGCTCAAAGACTGGCAGAAAATCAAGGGAAGGACACAAAACAAGTCCAACTGGTTTACTCTCTTGCTTTCCGGGGGAGGCACTCAGGTAAGCAAACTAACATTCACCTGATACAATCTTGCAACTCATGGTGATAGGCTGGAAGGATTTTCCTGGTGACTCTGCAGGGCTTGGACTCTGACCTTGAGGCACTATTTTACAGCTAGCTGCAATGGGTTGAAAGGCTGAATTTCCATGAGAGCCAAAGGCAACTTTCTGTGTGGCTAACTTGGTGGGAGTCCGTTCTATCGAGGATGGCAGGGAATAAAACGCGGCATGTCTTTCGGTTTCAGCATTCCCAGAGAATCCTGATTAAAACAGGGAAAAGAACAGAAATAGTTCTTAGGCTGACACATCTAATTCCTTACTGGGCTTCTCTACACAGACATCACTCAGGTATGACAAACACACTCTTGAAGGAAGGAGGGAAGGAAAAGCAGCTGGTGGGAAGCACTGAACAGGGAGAAAGTGAGGTAGGGGATTACTCCGGCACAAGCCTGTTGGATCTGCGGGACAAGAAGAACAAAATGATGCCATGCACAGCCTGTTCAGCTGTGGCAGGGGGTCAGCCACTTCTTACACATTTTCTTGGAATGCCCCTTCCACTGAACAAAAGCTGCTGGTAGTTCCAAGTGTCTCCGGTTAGGGGTCCACAGGACTAAGGCTGGATCTCCTTCGCAGGGAATCTCACAGTGCATTTTTCAGAGTAAGAGCTTAAGCAGACAAACGACTGTCTTTTGAGCCAGGCTAAGGAATCCACTTTATTTGGGTAGGAGGAGATCAGTGAACCTGAGCTGGCTAAGAGAAGCCACTGCCTGTCAGTGCAAGAAGCAGGTGGGCTTACTTCCTTCCTGTTGGCTGTGGCACTGCTCACCTAAAGATGCTACAGATCTTCTCGTTTGAATAAAAAACCGGGGCATTTAAAATTTGGTTGTGTTTGTCCTTTTCTGGCCACAAGAAAAGACCACACTTACACAGCAGACATTCTTTTTGCTGACCCTGAACACCACCAGCGGCATCACAGTGCCTACCAGGAAGCACAACCACGCATAGCTCCAGCTTACAACCACTCCTTGAACACAGAAGTCTTGCTATAAATCAAGAAAAAAAATCAGACCATGCTGCATCTGACACTATTTTGAAATATAACTTTGCTGTGTGCAGAAGGTTTCTCACACTAAAGAGTGTAAACTGTAATGCACACCATTGTCCCTCAGCCCAGTTAACCAAGCTCTTGACACTGTGTGTTCCAGAAAACAAAGCTAAATGCCAACAGAGGCACAGCTCTTCCTACTTCACACCAACTACAAATCCTAGCAGTGTGCCCATGGGGCCAGCATGGCCTGTGCCACGCAATCCAAGTGAGCCTAAGGCCTCAACTGCTGCCCCACTGCAATGGGCCCTGCCTCTCCTCATCTTACAAGGGAAGGGGAGAATGAGACCCTGACATGCAGAGATGCCATCATCCCTCAGACAAACACAAATGACTATTTCAGTCTCTATTCTCTACAGTACAGTAACTAGAGTTATGTAGGAGTTTTCTTCCCCTCACAGTCAGCCCATGTTAGGCACTAACATATATTACTGAACACACCACTAGACCAAGTCCTTAAAGGTCCCCAAAACATTCAGAAACCTAAAAACCCCTCTGAAAATAATCTGCGAAAGCCAAAACTTCAAGTTCTATTCAACCACCTTTTTTCCAATTGCATCTGCTGCTGTTCCTTATTGACTATGTTCCAGCAAAACAGAGCCTGCTCAACAAACTTCAGATAAAAAACCCAAACAAAACCAAACCAAACTCTGAAACCAAATAATCTATAACAATTTCTGAATAACATTTCAGAGCACATCAAGGAAAATACGATCTGGGGTGAGCAACAAGCAGGTAGAACTGGCAACCTTTAAGGCTTTAAGAGCATTTAAGAGGAGGTATTCAGGAGAGCCAAAGTTCCAAGAACTTGAATTTCACCAACACCCATTTGCTTTTACCTTTGTCCACAGAAGCATCTGGGCTGGAGTCTCGCAACTGTTTAATTGGTGAAGAAGCTTTGACTGGTGCTGGGATACTCAGAGGCAGTGATAAAGATGTAGGAACATCAGAAAGGTCAGACTCTGAAGACTGGGAGAAGAGATACTCCTCACCAAGGGAATGCCTGTGTAGCTCCACATCCACTACCTTCCAAAAACAGGAGAAGGGATGTTAGTATTTGGTAGCTAGGTAAAGATATAAAAACCAAAATCAACTATGCATTTTTATTTTAATGCCTAAAAACCTCTCCCTTTGTTTTCTCCAACTCTACATAACATTTCCATTCATTTCAGGGACAATTCCCAATGGTCCAGCAGTATCTGAGCTAAGACAAAAATCTTGCAACACTGAATCCCCACAGTAAACTAGCACATGTCTCAGTCCGTGGGGAAATCTGAACTGTAAACACTGGAAGGATTACGGAGCCCAGCTCCAAGCAACCCACAAAAGCAAGGACTGCATACCCCTGTAGGGACAGGCACAAAACTGAAGCCTGCCTTTTCTGATAAGGCCTTGAGAAACACACCACATGATCTACTCTTCAAAAGTGTTCTTTAATCACAGTAGACATTTCACATTAATGTTTCTCCACAAAGTGAAAAGCTGAAGTAATGCGATTTCACCATAAAAATTCCCATTCTCTACAGTACAAGGGGAAAACAATTTAAAGAAAACTTTAGGAATATAGCAAACTCTGGGTTATTAATTAATTCATTTATTTTAAGAGTTCATTTTCCATTAATGTCCTGAATCTTGACAGATACAGAAACTTAGAAGTACTTAATATACTGCAAAATTTCAGTAGTTGGGTGATCCCTTTAACTTAAATTCCTTATGCGCAAGCTCTGCAGCACATCAGAATGCAAATCAGAACATTTCATAGCAAAAGCTTCACAAAGCAACAAAATTTAAAGTTGCAGTACAAGCTAAGTTCTTTGTGGAGGAAGAGCTGGAGACAGTCTCCCCTGAACCAGCAAGGAGAAAAAATTACTTTCGTCATGAATAGTGACAAGGTGTCATAATTCAACAAGAGAGCAAAATCTACATTCTAAAAATCGTGAAATCAAATGGGTCTGACTCCCTGCCTAGTCTGATGCATCTCTTCTTTTTAAACATCCTTAAAGGAATCAAAATGCAACATCCATCCCCTGACCCTCTGACTCACCGTTTCTGCGCCAAGAGTCTGCAGGCCTGTGTAGGTCCTGTCCAGCTGGATAAGACAATACAATATATTAGCCAGGGCAAAGCAATATATTAACTAGAATTTACGACACCAATTTTTTGAAAGAAGTTTCAAACTATGTAAGTTGAGCAGCAGCACATCCAATTTTTTGAGGCCGTAAGGGCAGAAATCTGTGTGCTCTGATAAATGCCCTCTCTTCTGCAAAAACTCAGCTATGACCCAAGGCCCACACTAAAGTGCAAACGAGCAAAAAAGCTGAAGGAAATGAGATGGTTGAGGGAATATTTCCATCTAAAAGGAGTCCTCCTAAGAGGAGGTCTCAAGCAGTGTCCTTTTTTTATTCCTGATGTCAATATAAGGAAATAATAATGAGAAAAACTCTGAGTTTTCAACTGACCAGCACAAAGGCTATGTTTACACTACAGTTTTTGATTAAGTAACTGTTCACAGTGAGCCATCAGCTGATAAAGAGGCATAACATCCCAGAGGCATCTGTTAAGACACCTATAGAAGCAGCTGGGTTTGAGAGGTGCACAATGTGCCAGAGCTCGGGGGGCACACGGGGTGCCAGCCACAGAGGAGGGCTCAGCTCACCCATACACCCTCACAGCAGCCGCAGGCTCAGTATGAGAACAGCAAAGATTTGCTGATTTGAGCTCCTGTGTGCCATGGACTGGCTCAGTTTTCTTCTGTAGGCTGAGCCTCCACTAACATCATAGTGTTAATAATTTCTCCCCAAGTCATATCTCCCCAAATATATGTTACGCACCATCTGCATTAAATGTCCCTAAGTTGCAGGCAAATATTTTCAACCTTCTCTACTGTCTATATTTAGGGTTGCAATGAATTATCTTATTTAGCATGAAATTCATTAATATAGGCAGAGTTCAACTAAAACTAATGCTGCTCAAAGAAACAGGAGACTAAACCAGCTCAGGACTTAAGTCCACTAATGCCAGGGACTACTAATTAAAAGGAAAACGAGCAATGGCCTAGTTTTCCAGGACTGCTGCATACTATAAATCCTGAGCGTTGCAGGGGTGAATGAGTTGGAAAAGGGAGCTCTCTTCAAAGGGAATATGGCCTGAATAGGGAATCTCAGCCCTCCCTGCCCACTCTAACAAAGATAATCATTAGCTGATACGTGCCTGTGCTGAAGGAACAGACATGGCAGCCACTTTACCAGCAGAAAGACAGCCCTGAAGCACCCTGTCAGGTTAAAGCCAGTGAAAACATGATAAAAATCTCAAAGTGTAGGGGAAAAACAGGTAAACACTGCTGCTCTGAGCACAGTCAGCTCCAGCTGCTGCAAAGCTGGGTTCCCTGATACTGCATCCACTCCATACAGTCAAGGTAAGAGGCTTTCCTGGATCTATTTCAATTCTCCAGCTCAACTACTCAAGTGAAAATAACCAGTAGGACACTTCGAACACAGAGAGGCAAAAGCACATACACAGAGCCTCTTCTAGGTTATGCAAAAGAGTTCATTTAAATGCCTTTCTCTAAAGTATTTTGTTCAAATACCTTCAAATTGTGTATGATATCAATCCTTTTGTTCTGGCTATCCTTGAAGTGTATCTGCACTCTCACTGGAAATTCTCCCCAGCCTCTCCTGGTCAGGTGAAACGGAGGTTCTCTGGAAACAAATGGTGATTACATTTGGATGCAGAAGTGGTATAGCTTTCACCTCCCTCCTTTTCAGAAAGCCAGAGACTGTTTTTCTAGCTGACAACTGAAGCTATCTTCACTTCTGCTATTCACCACAGAGAGTGTAATCACAGCAATGAGAATTTTATGGCTTTGGACAGCTGAAAACACACTTCAACTTTACACAAGGGGACAGGGAAGAAAATGGTAAAGCACTGTTGGATGAGACACATGGGAAACAAGTGTCATATTTTTTAAGAGAAGTCAAAAAAAGGCTGTGCTATGCCAAATGAAAAACACTCGCTTAAAATAAACCCAAGTTAGCTCACTGCAAGGTGAGGTGCAGCATTTTGCAATCATTTCCTGCTCTTCCCTATCTAGTAGCAAAAAGGCACATGCTTCATATAACACCAAGAGAACAACATACAAACAAGGAAAAGTTAATCACTGTCATTCCCAAAGCTGAAAAAGCAGCCTGTGTTATCGGTAACATTTACTGTTACTTTGTATTTCAGCTTGTTATTGTAATAGAAAATGCAGTTTCTGCAACAGAAAAAAATGCAAGACGTTTAAAGGCGATTTTTAGACCAGAACATTAATATTCACTACGATGAATGGGACTGTGACACCAGAAATCAATTAACCAGATGGGATTAAAACAGAAGATAAACAGCACTGACATAATGGAAACAGCAAAAGACACAAAAAGACAGCGATCAAATGTAATTTGGTACGTTACAGAAGACAAAGGAGTTTGCTTTTGTCCTGCTCAGGGTTGTCTTCTCAGAAACATCACTGAGCTATACCAACACTTCTTATCTCAGGTAAGTCTTCCTGGATTTGCCTTTCAATAGTTTAATTTTGCCAGAATTAAGTTGCCATTTTGTACCTAAGCAGTTCTCTCCACACTCCTCCCTCCAGGAGGCAGCTAAACATTCAGTGGAGAATAATCTCCTTGGAAAGACACCAACTATTTCGAAGGCATCTCCCTCTGTCTTGTCCAAGGGAGAAGGATGAAAGACTGACAGGGTATTTCCCTGCAGCAGCCAAGAGAGAACCTACCCCACACCAGGGTCACAGCTTGGAAAACACGGGTGGAATACAGGTTTGGGAGAGCACGGAGAAGCTGCCCCATTTCTGTAGCACCAGCACCATTACACTGATGGGAAATCCCTCAAAGCACTAAGCCAACCTTACTGATCTCACTACTGTGGAGAAATATTTTGGAGGGGAATATTCATGCCCAAACACATATGTAGCATTAAAAATAGGGGCAAATCAGCTTTCTGAGACTCCTCTTTCTTTTCCATACTGGAATAGATGGGTGGTAGAAAACAATTCTTTTAGCACCAGAAGTCTAACCTGAGCAGCAGACAGTGTATATAACACAAACAGGAGATGCACAACCCAAATAGCATGAAATGCAACAAGTGAATGCTTTTTCTCAGAAGGAAATTAAAGAAAAAAGTCCCACAAGCCAACAAACCTGCTTGGCACATTTGCTACATAAAAAACCTCATTTATTTTTACTATTATTTTGGAATAAGCCAAGTTAAGACAGAGGTTAAATACAGACATGGAATACTAAAGCAGGAAAAGAAGATGTTAATATTCTAAGAAACTTGGCACTGTAAACCTGGCAAGCATAAAGACGGGAATAATTCCTTATTACCTCACTTCTACCAGGTCATTAGGTTTGTAACTGGGATGGAGGAAGAACCAAACTTTCTTGACAAAATGATTTATGCTGGGTTCTCTCCGAGAGCCTCGGACGTACACCATCCATTTATGGGTTGACTGATCATTTTCTTCTCTCTTGTCAGGCGGAATGTACCTGGCAAAGAAATTAAATAACAAACACAAGATAAAAATCCCAAAAAGACTAATATTGCAAAAAGTATTTCTGGAAAGATTAGGCAAAAAAAATGGGGATGTTAAAATGCCTGTGGGAACCTTGCCCCCTGTACAGCTCTGCTCATTTGTCCTTACTCTGACAATCCATCCAGGAACACATACAGGTCCCATAATCTACTCTAAGTTTCTAACACATGTCCTCTATTTTAAAGCACAACTGCCATATGAAATTCACCCATTTAAACATTTGGCTCTTAATTAAGAAGACTTAATTTTAACATTCTACCACTCTCAAATTCCTTACCCATCTTGTTCTGAGATATCAGGAAGCAAAACCACACCAGAACACGTCAACAACTCTGCTACCATAAATACAAAAAAATACAATTCTTACGAATTTTTAAGCAACTTCAGTCACTACTTAGCTCTGGGTCCAGTCTTAGGTAGATTTTCAAGATGCAGTTCTGACTCTAAGTTTTGTCAGCAACTGTCTGATATCTTCTATGCAAAAGACTGACTCGAGTAAAGCAAGGATGGAGAGTTAAAACCTGGAATTGTCCAGTTTCTTAAAACTAATGCCTTTCTTCACTAATTTCCTCGAAGATCGAAAGTTATATATATTTATCGGTCTTTTTTTTCTTTTAAATATAAATAAAAACGGTATAAATTAATTTATTTAGACTATTCTGAACTTGCACAATTTTCCTCATTGTGGTTGGTGGTGCATTGCTCTCTTAGGGTTTTTTTCTGTTTAAAAAAACCCCCACATTGTACCTATGGACACACTCAATCAGTCAACTAATTCAATTAGCCAACATACTGAATTAGGACAACTTGCTTTTCCAAATTTTAAAGGGAAAATGTTTGACTTCTAAAAAAAAGGCTGAAAGACTTCGCTTGAGAGAAACAGATCTCAAAACTTCAGTATACATATAAATTTATAAGTAAAATAACTACTAAAACACCTGCTCCTTCCACAAAAAAACTCATGCTGACACCAGAGGAGGGCTGCCTTGGGTACAGGGATTATTCAAGGGTAACAGCTCATATTGTGACAGCCTAGCAATTTCATTTGTCTCCTAATTTTAACTTTCTATTCAATTTAATCCTGAAATAAAGGACCATCCCTCAGGCTCTGGATACTAACTTGGAGACGTTGCCAACCACAATCGTTTTCTTCACATAAAGTCGTGAAGTTTCATCATTTGACAGTCCGGCATTTCGTTGTCCTGGTTTTTGAGAGCTTGAAACACCCGAACTGTCCTGAGGGTAGGGGAAGAAAAAAAAGGCAAACAAAAACCCAAACATTCCTCTTAAACATCATTTTGTTTGGTGCTAGAAAAGTAACGTGTTGTTAAAAAAAAATAAACCTATAAAAATGAAAGACCAACGAGGAATCATCCCTAAATATACTTAAATTGCTCTCTAGGCACATTTAAGCAACTCAGGCATTAACAATGCCCTCCTCCCTAGCCAAAAGCACGCTGCACGGCTTAGCTGAGCAGACATGGTGCGACATCCCATGGAGCTGAGCCATGACTTCAGCTTGGGTTTCAAAAGCACTGCCCCTGCACTGTCTGAAATAAAACCAGGCATGGCTAAAATGGCATCAAGTTGGTCACTAAACAGGAACAAAGCTGAATTTCGCCATGGGGGCTGAAAATCTGTATCTTTCTCATTGCCAGCCTCTGCTGCTCTGGGCGACTCACGGTGAATAATCGACTCTGGGTTTGAGATAGGAACTGAGCTCCAGCTGAGCAGGGAGAGCAGCCATACCCTGCTGCTGACGTCCAGGTAAACCCACAAAAATCCATGGCAATACTGAGGCACAATAAATTCTGCCGCCCTGTAACAACCCCAGCTATTAAGCAGTTACCCCACCACTCCCAGTACAACAATCTGACCACCCACTATGCCAATTCAAGTGGAAGCGCTGTTTGCATGGGAATGAGAGGCTTTTCTACAACCCTGTTGGATGAAGTATGTCTGGAGAACAAGGGACTGCCATCCTCGAGTGACCACGGAGCACCCACTAGAGCGCACTTCACTGAGCACTCACCAGATGAGGGTCAGCATGGGGAGCACTGGATTCACTAAGGAACCATTCCCCCTCCTCTGTTAAGTCAGGGATGCCTCAAAGTGGAGCAAGGTGCCACGGAAGGCTGGGATGGCTCCTGCTCCTCATCACTCCCTCAGCCACCTGTGGGCCATGGGCTGCATTGGTTGAAGATGCACCACCGTGCTACCCCCAAGCAATACAACAGCTCCATCAATGCCCCCAGCACAGAAACAAGCTCTTTTGGTCTGGTGGTGGATGATACAGGTGGCTTCACATTCTCTATGGTTCATCTGCCTTCTGCTAGAGACCCTAGGCAGGGTTCCAGCAAACTGCAGCCCTGCTATCAAGGGTCACATTGCTCAGTGGAGGCAGAATCACTGCTCTTTCTGCAGTGTATTAGTGCAACTTACTCAGCTGCAGAATGCAGCCATATTCACTAAGATACACCCACCCCTGGCTGTACTCCTCTGGCAGGCCTGACCACTTAAAGGAACTGAAAGGAAACTGAAGAGTTTCACCTTGCCTACAAAGGCACATTTCACCTGCAGACACTGAGTAAGCCTCCCCAATGCAGCTACCTGCAGCCAACAGGTGAAGCATTTGTGTGGCTGCACAGTAAGACACAGAGGGTATGGATCCAGGTCAAAAATAACCCCAAAAAAAGCACGAGGGAACATCGACAGAATGTACTTTTAACTTGAGTCAGACTGGTTCAGTTAAGCAAATGGTGATAATGTACAACAGCAAGCAGCATCATCAAGAGAAAAAACAATTCAAACTGTACACCCAGGCTCTACCAGTTCCAGGAACCCTCCAGTGTTACTGTTCGCACTACAGGCTGCTGAGGAGGCCAAACCCCCCAGTGGATCAACCATTCTAAGCAATGCAGTCCCCATAGGCACCCAGGGCCAGGCAGCAACATTACTTCTTGAAAACACTGCTGGGAACAACACATACTGCTCTCCTCTGCAGGCTCCACCCTCCCAACCTGACTTCCATCCATCGAGCAAAGCCCTTTGCTCAGGCTGTGAAGCCCCTCCTTCCCCAGAGGCTGTGACCTAGAGGGTGGCAGAGCTGTGCTGACCCCACGGCTCTCCCTGGCCTGCTGACCTGGCTTTGGGCAGGGCTGAGGTAAGAGGAGGTACCCACGTTACAGACACTTCAGCAAAGCCAGGCTGAGGGAGTGGGAGCAAGCGGTTGGAGAGGGTAAGAAACAGATCTTCAGCAAGGTGGGTGAAAACATGAAGAGCTCCTGGTGCCAGCACCGAGTCCTCAGAGCACACACCTCCAACAACTTGATCACCACTCGAGTTTTACTTTACCCGGCCAGCATTTCTGCTCTGTCTCTGGTCCAGGCTGTTTGTCAGCCGCTCGTCCGCATCCAAGTTGCCATTGTCTTTGTCCAGGAGAAAGTCATTGTGCTGAGAGAGGGAGTCGCTCTCAGAGTGGTTGGCAGAGGGAGTGTCTGAGCCCTGGTTAGCTGGAGATGATGATCTTGAGGGAGATTCCAAGAATTTCTTGATTGAAGGGTGGTTAAGAATTGTTGCATCGCATGACCTCGTCCCCTGCAATGAAGAGGTCAGGAAGATCCGGTCAGTATTTCCCTGCAGCCCAGATAAAAACAAAGCTGTGCCAGAAGGGAAAAAAAATCAATGTATGAAGAAAGAGCAAATATTTAATCAGCTGCCCTGCAGGAAAAACATATACTGCAGAAGATAAAAGCTTAAAATGGTTCTACAGAAACAGTACTCCAAATTGAATCTGCTCCTTCAGACTTTCTGATCTCCAAAACCCACCAGGTTTTGGAAAGGTGGACTGCAGCCTACTCAGCTACCTATAACATCCCCTTGAAAATAACCTCTTTCCTTCCTGTGCAGACACCTACGGTCTCACCAAACACAGGAAGGCCACAGCTGCCCAGCTCTTGCAGGCAAGCAGCGTAGGTAAGTGCACCAGGCTCTTTAGCTTTGACACTCACTGGCAGTCTTGTCAACACCTATGAGGCAAGCTACACATATTAACACCCTGTCTGCTCCCAAAGCTTAACAGGGGATAAATAATAATGTGCTTAGGCACACTTGCAAACTTTCCTCAAAACGGACATCTCACAGTTAATCTTAGATCCTCCTAAACCTGCAAGGGGGAGGAGGACAGGGCAGGCAAGTGTTTAAATCTCTCATTTTTTTCACTACCATGACAAAGGCCCTTCTTTTCCTCTTGCAGTTGCTTTTTACCTCAGACGTAGAAGGAAAACATCCATCAACTCAAAACAAGTGTACCATGGCCACTTCTTGACCCCAGGCAGCAGACCTCCCTGTCACTTCGGTTTGAGGATGAACCAAGTCAGCAGAAACACCCCCGTGCAGCAGCAGAGCACTGACAGCCTCCCTCCAGCTCCTGCAGCCACGAACTCACACCAGAGTAGCACTGGCAGCTTTTCTTACAGGCAGTACCAGCTCAAAGAGGCTTCTTCCTTGAACAAACCACCCAGATCAGCCAGGCTGGAACAACTGTTCATGGGGCAGGTCCAAAAGGAAGACAAATCAAGAAACTGATTTGGGAGTTATTTGTTGCTTTGTTTGTTTTGTTATTGTTTTTATTCTCTTTTTTTTTTTCTTTGAAGGTTTGTTTTTAATCCACATTAAGTTCCCTGATTCAGAACTCTGCCAACATGACTGGGGGGAGGCAGACACCAGCATCACTACAGAGCAGCAGAACTGCCCTTGAGAGGTGGTAGCAAGACTGGAGTTAAACACTGTCCCACCCTGGCCTTTAAAGGATCTTTCCAGAACTTTCTTTCCAATTCTCAATCATGTGCACAAGTGAAGCAATTAGCAACTCTCAATTACCTGCTTAGGAGAGTTACAGCTATATATCCAATGGCAGGGACAACAACATGTCCAAAAAACCCCACAGCCTAACCCAAACCCACACCAAGAACATCTTGTTTGACCTCTAGTCGAGTCAAGTAAAATGATCAACACCTTGTCCAGCTATTTGTGGGAAAATACAATAAACCACAATCATGAAGAATCCTAAGCCTCAAAACTCGGCAGCATTGGATTCAAGAACTGTTTATATTTATGAGAACAGGTCAGGAACTTGCAAATCATCTTTCTAGAAATTCTGAATTAAACTACAAAGACTCCTATTCTACCAAAGGCAGAAACAAGACAATCTTTCACTGCCCAGTCAAACATACATGAGTCACAATTAAAAACAGACAACAAAGAAAACTGCAATCAACAACAATTTCAAAATAAAGAACTGATTTAACCTGTGTGCAAATCAGGACTTTTAGAAAAAATTAAAAATGCAATCAAAGATACAACTAGATTAGCCACAAGCTCCTAAAAACTACCGGAAAACAAAATAAAGCAAGAAGGCAGCAGTACATTTTGTGAATACTTCAAAACAATTACAAAATATATTATTTCTGTAAAGTGTGAAAATCATCGGGGAAAAAAGCGAACATCCTGCATGGCAGAACAAGAAGAATAAGGAACAGTACAGCTCCTGCAGACACATGATGACAATGGATAAAGGCACTTTCAAAGATTAGAACTTAGGTCACATTCTTCAGCTGCCTACACAAAAATCAAAGGGGGCAGAGAGATCCTCAAGCCTCCCAAGGCTTCCACAACCTCTTCCAACTCCGGTTGCTCATCTCAAGTTCAGTGAGGGGAAAAACAAATGGAACTTTTTTTTTACCTCACTCCAAGTTCTCTAAAAAGCAAAACAGCAAAACCAGGAGTAGCATTGAGAGTGAGTGCTCAGAAGAGAAATTCTTATGGGACTAGAGTGAAACTGATGTCTGTAGCACCCATCTACAGCTTCCAAAAATCACTTGAAATCAGATCAACTTGAATTGAAAAGATGGTAATACCTACACTGGTAATGAACACATTGTCATTTGGGAGTCTGCACAAGTCAGGAACACCCTGCAATTAGCAGTCATTAAGGGCAGAGTGCTCAGAACTGGGATTTAACTAACAGGGTTTGAGGTTTTTTAATCTTGTCAATTTTTAATCACTCTGCGCTATCTCCTTGATTTATCTCCTGCTTTACTGCTGCTATCAGCCTATTCACCAACCCATTAACACACTGACTGCCAGGGCAAAGGGAGGATGATTTCACAGCACTGCCTGCGACTCAAGAAATCTCGAAATCTTAATTATTTTTCTTTTCTTCCTGAAAAGTCCCCAAGCCCATCTGTTGCCACTTTCCCCCTGTGAAATGGGAAAATATATTCCATAATTTTCAGGGCTTTGCAAGGACAAACTGTGCAGTGTCTGAGAAACAAGTTGCTCTCAGAGAAGAACTAAGGATGAAAAAAACCGCAGAATATTTAGGAAACCAGAACTAGGGGCTGCTGAACAACTTCTCAACTGCTCTGTGAAGACTCCCCTTTGCTGAGTACCTGAGGCCTAGCTGGTAAAGCAGCTCCCCTCCCACTGCCACCCCATTTGCAGCTTGTATGCCACCATTTCATTAAATCGCATCTCAAAAACAAACATCAGCTGAACAGCCACTGAACTCTACACCTTCCTTTGCTGAGATTCCCTAAAGTCTTATTATTCCCAAAGCAGTTTTTACCTCTCCAGCTTTGAGGAGACCAGCAGAGGCATAATAGTTAGCCACAATACAGGCACGCAGCTTGTCCATCATCCTCCTGGCTTCAATCAGGCGCTGAGGAGAGGAAACACAGTCATGAGAACCACTGCAGCAATCCCCCAGGCCCCAAGCACCAGGATCTTAGGTACTTATAAGAACAAAACCTTTATACCTGATCTATAACTTCAATTTCATGTTCTTTACTCTTCATTTCGACAGCAAACTGTTCTTTTATAATAGCCTCAATCTTCTGCACAGTAACATCTCGAGCTGTACAAGGCCACACATGGAAAATAAAGAAGGAGGAAGTATTTACATTTCTATTTTTGAGGTTCTATTTGACAACAGAAAGATGAGAAATCACTACAGAGTGAAAAGTGAAAGGATAATAAGTTCAGCACGCACACACATAAAAGGACAGACCATTTTCCTGCAAAAAAAAGTTATGTCTTAACAAAAACCACATGTATCTTTAAAAGCTGGCTTATGTGGAGAGCTATTTTTTCCTTTTTAGGTCTGAGATGACAAGTAACAGAAAATGGGAAGAACAGGACCAGTTTGTTTACTTCTGCCTCAGTAAAGCAGTAAACAGCAAAAGGAAAACTCCACCATGCTGGCCCAGCGCAGTGGCCACTGTGTTTGTGCCGGAGCGAGCCGGAACACTACGGATATTTTTCTGCTCTCCTTGGCCACATTCACATCCAGGAAATTTACACCGCATCACACAGCAATAATAAAGCAAACTCATATTTATATGTTCAGCCCCGGCATGAAGTGCAGCCTGCTCTGGAGTGCCTACAAGCCATTTATTACTCACAAAGCAAACTACATTATCAAAAGCTGGTCTACCTTTTGCAAAATCCTCTTCCAGCACAGCAGTCAAAAAAATTTAGCCTTTCAGCAGGAGTTTACTGACCTTGGTGGAAAGTATGTAGTTTAGAATTTCAAACTGTGCAAATACCTTACAGCAAATTAGTGGGTAAGAATGGAATTGGCATATTATCATATTTTTCCAGGACACGTATAAACATAGGAAGAACTATTCTTTTTGCTCTACACCTACTGTAGACTTTAATATTGCCCTTCCTTTAAGTCACCTCCATTACATCAAGAGGTTTCAAACAACTTGTGTTTTTATCAAGTTCTAAGTAAGAACCTGGCAGAGCAGGAATTATACCTCTAGAAGAAAGCCAGGAAAAGGTGCTCCAGCCTGTGTCAGAAATAGAGTGATCCCACTACAAAGCAAATCAGAGAAAGAGTCTGGCTCTCCCTGGAAAAAATCTCACATTGTTTCTACATGAAATAGGAGGCAACAGCACCAAGACTTTGGTTTAAGCTTCAGCAGAAGCATATATCTTCCTAAAAAGTACATATCTGTTTGAAGAGGTTTCTAATACCCCAGTACAGAGGGGAAAGAAAAGAAAGACAAAGCTTTGCTGGCATCTTCCAGATACCATACATAATTTTACACACATAATTTCCTTCTTTCCACATACATATATAAACACACACATATATATGCATGCATATATATACATACATGTATATAAATATCTCTGTGTGTGTGTGCATATATATTTTAGGACCAGAAATAGTTCAAGCCTGCATTAAAACAATTATGGTTGAATCTATATGAGTAAAGCAAAATTAGAAACCAGAGGGATATAATTTACCTCCAGCCATGAACACCATGACAAGAAAATTCTCATGTAAGGCTATACTTAAAATAAGCCTAAACAGATCAAGGTATGAGAGGAACGGCTCTGAGAGGGACAACTGTATCTCTTCCCAAGGCTCATGCCATGCCACACCAGCATTATGACGATTTAAGCACTTTAGGATTTGTGGTTATATTACAGAAGCTTTTAAGAACACTTTATATTCATTTTTTTCCCAGCTTAGTGTCAACCGCAGTACCTCATTAAGATCATGTAAGTGAAATTTGTGTACTTAAGGAATTCCAGTATTGAAAGTTGGATATCTTCCATGAGAAGAAGAAAGAAGCCAATTTGGACAAATCACCTGAATGCAAAATTCACTTGGGCAAGGACAGTTTACCAAGGCCCTGAGACTCTGCCTGCTACTCATCAAGACCTTCTGAAAAGTTGTTTCAGAAGCAGATTAAAAACCTGTCTGCAGTCCCTGGGACAGGCCAGAACAGAGGGTGGTGACTTCTGGCAGCCAGGCAGGGCAGGCAGCTGGGAGTGGTGACATGGCCAGCTCCAGCACAGCTGCACTGGGCCCCCACTGGCAGGGCCATGCCCCACGTGGCAGACAGGACCTGCCCAGTGACACATTCAACCCGGAGTTCAGCCTCCTCAGGCTTGTCCAGCTGTAGGCCATCCTCCAAAACATCACCCACAAAGCCATCCTGTCCCTCTCCAACAGGCAGCTCCAGCTCTATTCCTGGATCTTCTTCAGAGCCCACAGCCAGCCTCAGTTTTCTCACCTCCCTGTTTGTCAGCTCTTCCCATCACGATCCTTTCTCACTAGCTGTGCTATGCCAAAAATCACTAGCCTACTCCCTGCCCCCAGGGCAAGAAGCTCTACTCTCATTTGCCCAGAGAGACTGCAACCTGTCCCAGGCACTCTGCCAACAGGCTGGTTCCCAAAGCAAGCATATCCAAGCCTGCCAAATGCAAACCTACTCATCCAGCTACTTGCTCCACTACACTTCTATATCCACCTTTCCTTCAGCCGTGCTCCTCTTCCTCCTCTCTTGCATGTTTCAAAGCCCCTACCTTCTCCCTAAATTACCCCTTCTACACTTCATAAAAGAAGCTCCTTTCTGCTTGATTTGCCAGCTCTTGCAAGCATTTGTCATCTTCCAACAGCAGTGTATGTACTGCAGGGTCGTGGGTCTTTTTTACCCCTCCTGCAGGGTCATGGATTTTTTCCCCTCCCCATGCTGTACTGCGACCTCTATCCCGCAAAATGTAAACAACCTGCCAATCTTTCCCAGAGCAGACTTCAGCCACAGAACAAATGCACAGGCTGGAGCACAACTCAGTATGGGAAGACAGACTGGCAAATACTTTAGGAAGCAACAGAAACCAAAGTGCTGGAGCTTTGGAGAGCTTGCGCTCCATCTCCTATCATGTACCAAAGGCTGCATCCTCATGCTTTAATTATGGTCCAGAGAGCAGGTAGGGATGACTCCATGTACATCTTCATTTGGTCACACAAAGCTATCACCACCTGCCTTGCTGAATGTTTGTCCTTTGGCCCCTTAGCTCCTACCCAGCCTTTTCCTGACTGGTTTGCAGACAGCATGCACGTCCATAGAATTTCCAATTCCACAGCTCCTACCTGACTGTTCAGCTGCTTTGTGCCGTTTGTTGGGATGTGTGATGGTGATCTCCTCATAGTCAGGGTCCTTCTCTGCGATCACTCTCTTGATCCCAGACATGTTCTCTACTCCACTGAGAGGAAAAAATAAAAGTATTAACGTTTTCCACAGTGACCTTCTGGGCAGGCTTCAACCTCTCACCATGGGGAGGCCTGTGGTGCACACCCCAAAAGAGCAGGGGCACCTCTCTAGTCGGGGATAGAGATCATCCCAGAGGTTCACAGCTGGGAGCTGTCTCTGTTCTGTACAGCCCAGGAGCTTCAAATGTCTCCTGACCCCTGTGGCTCACCACAGCCTGGGAGCCCACAGCCCCAGTGGGGCTCCAGCGGCAAAAAGCCCCGTGAGGGATGCTCAGGATATCACCCGGGGTTTGGGGTGACCCCAGGAGAGAGGGGCTCCCTCCCCACACGCACCCCCGGCCCTGTAAGGGGGAATGCTGGGCACCCGGGCTGCGTGGGGCCGGCGGACGGGCCCGGGTGCCTCGGCACCAGCCCGGGGCGCCCCGCTCCCCGCCGCGAGGTCACGCACCGGCTGTCCCTCGCCCAGACCCGCTCAGCCCGAGCCACGACCCTTCCCGTGAGGGAGGAGCGAGTCCCCCCGAGGCGGGAGCA
>VZRL01006047.1:0-15633 GCA_013397895.1 Origma solitaria
CAACTAAAAAGACTGACCCAATCCTCTCGGACCTAGAGGGAGTGCATAGGGGAGGTGACGGGCGGGGTTTGCGGGGTATNCCACACCCAGCGCTGCCCTTCGCTTTGTGCACGGCAGACAGCCATTCCAAGCCTCTTATCGGTGTGTTAACGATGTCAACGAGCTACTAAATTCTTTGCAATTTAAACACTGAGAGGTTCTTTCTCACACGAGCCCACCTCTGCATCGCCCCATGGCCCCTGCCCCGAGCAGGGCTTCACCCTCTCGTCCCCACATCCCTCCCGCCCCGGGCAGCCTTTCTCCTCTGCTCCACTCAACACACACTGCCCCAGCGTCTGAGAGGCTTTGGTCTTCAGGATTTTTGCTCCCCAAATCAATGACTACTAACGCCGTTTGTAACCACGGCGGCTAGCTCCGACGGCGCTCGGCGGCCTTAGGGACCGAGGACGCCGTCTGTCAGGGTCAGCGAAGCAGCGCGGCAGGAGACTCGGGGAAGGAGGACGAGCCGGGAATGGAACGAAGGAGACGGACTCCGAGGCTGAATCTTCTCGGGACAGGGTTTATTGGGGTGTAGGGCAAAGTGACCGAACCACAAAGGCAGAGAGATGATGGAGGCTCGAAGCCACGCCCAGCCTCGTGCAGGGGTTTAAAAGGGAACAAGCAACAGGCGTGGTTAACAACAACGGCCAATGGGGAAGGGGTAGAGGGGTGGTACAAAGGTGATGGAAAGGGGACACAAGCCAATAGGGACTCAGGAGGGGAGGAGTCAGAACTGGGGATCCAATGAGCAACATGGGAGACCTTTGTGGAAGCATAACCAAATAAAGGGAATCGGGGCGGGGGAGAGTGCGCGGCCAATCTGATCTCGAGGATTTACATACTCAAACTAGGGGCGCAGGGACTCATGCTTTCTCACCACGACCACGAGGAGTAAGGCTTCAAACCTATTGCCACCAATCACTCTCCTGGCTCTGTTCCCCCCGTGGCTGCCCTTGTGGGCTTACTCGTGCTGCTGCCACAGCCTACAGCGCAATGAAAAGAACAAACACTTCTGATTGACCGATCCAATTGTTTTATTTTCATCTGAGAACCCTCTGCTTACCTGCAGAGCTCAACATAGATGAGCAGACAGATTTGAATACAATTAAATACAGGAAAAATTAAACTATATACAAGAAGACAGACATCTACATAATATAAAGTTTTTTTCATTATCTATGAGTTCTTGCCACTGTGAAACATTACTGGAACTGAAATATATCAGACTTTTTCTTTTCCCTTAAAGAAAAACGCATGTCATGAATTTCTGATTTTTTGCCATGTACTGAGACATAGTATCCATTCTGAGATGCACAAAATTTGTGGCACTTCACAGGGTACACAAAAACTAAAAAAAAAAAAAATTATTTTATAGTTTATGATATCTAAATTTCAATTAGATCTATTTATTGAGACACTAACTCTAAAGTGGTATTTACATGGAGGGAGTTGTGCAAAATCATTTAGGCTATGGCTAGTAGACTGTAAAAGATGCACAGTTAAGTGACTCACCCTCATCCTCAGTAGTAATCCCTTAAATCCTCTTCTGATGGTTCCTTTCATGCAGCAGCCACTCAAGGAAAACCAGCCATACTTAATTTTTTCTTTTTTAAACCACTAGGAGAAAGTAGTTTCTGTGACCCTTAAGGCTCTCTACAGTTTTAATGCTGGGCTGCTTCTCTTCAAAGTTAATGCTTTAAGCATCAACTCTACTTTTTGGGACACAAATGCAGCCATCACTGTCACCTCACGATCCTGAGACAGCTGCAGTCCTTGCTTGTACTTTATCTTACCCATGAGAGCACACAGGAACTACATGTGTGTAACTTTGTAGGAGTCACCCTATTGCCACAATATAGAAACTGCATATTCGTGCTAAGAGCACTGAACCAAAGCTAGTCCAAACCAGGGTGGGGAAGGTACTGCATTTCTTCAGCCAGCCTTTATGTAACAAAACTCTCTATTACTCTATCCAGAAACATCCTAATTAAAAAAAAATTAAATTAAAAAAAAATTTTTTAAAAATCAACTTTACTTTGGGTTGCAAGACAGACAGACCTTGAAACAGCTAATTTAGAAGAGATTCTTTAGTTAAAGGCTTCCTACAGATCCCAAGGACAGGTTAGCAAAGACACATGCAATACCAACATTAACTAAACACATCCTGCACATGTGCTACACCAGGGCACAGAATGGCCTCTTAAAATGGTTTCTATAAGCAACCAACTGCCAAGAGGTATCCAAGTTTAATTCTGGAGTTTTTTGAAGATGCTCCTACCGCAGCTGTGGATCATAAAACACTGATTTTAATCATCTTGTGTACATAAACCTGTTTGTATCAGCTCATCCTGGATTCCCAATCAACTTGGACACTTTAGCTCTAAGTTTGAAGTAGACATTTAGAACTCAGTCCTGGGGAAAAAGTGACTGGTTAACAGTGCACAAACTTGTGTATTCCTGCCTTCTCAACTAGAGGAATTCTCTCTCTTAGGAGATACACCTGACTTCTTTTTCAAAACTGCATTTAAAGAAAACTGGACATCCCTCAGGGCAAAGGGAGATTAAACTTTCCTCTCAGAAAGCTGTCAATATTGCTACCAAGCACCTTTTAAAGCTCCCACTCCATAATGGCAGTACAGTTATTTAATTTTCAATCCTGTTTACCAGGCTACATCCAGTCAGGTGTCAGTGTAACAACCAGTGAGAACAGCAAAGTGAACACACTGAACTTAAAAGCATTACACTGCAAACAGTCGATACAGTAAGACAATCTGTAGGTAATTTGGTATTCAGCTGACAAGAGGACAGCATACAAATATATTTGCTTCTTATTCATCAGAAGCCTAGAGAAGAATATATTCTTGTTAGCTATTAGGAGAGACTGTTACAGCACAAATAAACCCAAGAGACCATCTCCTCTGGTGGATGTTAGAAAATAAATTCAGTGTTGGGATTAAAACTGAGGAATTCTTGGCAGTTAAAACAAACAATGAATTGTTTTCGCATTGTACATGTTGAAATGTGTCTATGTACTTGGGATCTCATGGAGTTCATCAAAAACATCTGCAAAAAACATCTTCAAACCTTCTGCTCAAAACACTTCACTGCTCGTTAACAGCAGGTTACTTTATTGCATAACCTTTGTTGTCAATTTAAGACTGATTTATGAAAAAGCAACCCATCCATACAGAACTCACCCTACTTGGGCAAAGATGAGATGCAAGAAAGCAACAGTCAGGAGCTTCTTGCAGATGAAAAAAAAAAGGTGTAATGCAATTGTAAATTGCTAATCTGTCTTCTGAGAGGAAACTATTCCACACTGGTATGTGATGGTAAGTGGTATGTGATGGTAAGAATAATTTAGAGTAAGAAAAAACAAAATATTCACACCCCCTCAGTTAAGCGTTAAAAAAAGTAGAAGGAAATGGATTAACTTCTTCCTTCCTGGTCGAGGCTGCTGGTCTAGTTTAGAGACAGTCATTGGTGTAATATGATAACCAGGAACATAACAAGAAGCAACTTGGACCATAAAAAAGCTCTCTAGATACGTACAAGTTGTTCTCCAAAAAAAAAAAAACAGTTTTATTCGGATTTGTGCACAACCTGCTGCTCTTTAAATCTTCTGAGCATGGAAAACATGACATTTTCCCCCAAAATCCAGTTGAATCTGTCCTGAGAAATAGTAGTACTCATATATAAATGGGATGATATTGTCTGTGAGTGAGTTTCTTCCTGCAGGTTGGGCAAGAGTTGGCATTCCTAAGGGAATCACGGAGGCACTGACTGCAGAAGACATGGCCACATTTTGTTGACACAATCAGTCGTCCACTTTGCACAATCTGGAAGAAAAGAAACCACAACAGGCTTTGGAAAGGACCGAATTCAGCTTTGCTGGTCTACTGCCACCAGGCAAACAGGACTTAGAACATCTGGAATTGTCTTTTACTCTTAGAATAGTAAGGAACCAGAAGATCTTCCAGTGCCATCCTGGCAAGGGTTCCGCCCTCTACCCCCACCACCAAGAAGTGACTTGGACTGACAAGTTACGGTGAGCTTTGAGGCAAGCTCTGTGCTTCAAGTCAGCTCTCTCTAACATCCCACACCGGCCAAGTGAGCTGTGCAGCTCCCCCTCTGCCCCTTTCTCCCTTACACAGAACAGAAAGGATGACACAGCACGTGGATCCTTACCTCTGAGTAGACATCCATGCAAATTGGACAGCTAACAGTACCAGACGGCCTTGTGGTACAGAGAACAGAACAAGAAAGAACACGCAGCCATTAATTTCACTGCACATCAAGGGTTACCCTCACACAAAATGTCACGTCACCATCTGAGTGCACTGACTAGCCATGATGCATTTCTTTTCAAGATCCCCGTCTATCTTTAACTCCCTCAGTTTGTAGCATGTAAGAACAAGATTGGGTCTCCCTGTCCTAAAGGACAGGCCTTCCCTAGGGGGAAGATGCAGTCAGTCACCCTTGTCCAGCACAAGAACTAACAGCAGTCTCTTGCTTTGCTCAGCACTAATCTCCAACAGGCCATCAATGATAGCCCTGTAACAAAGGCACTGAGCTGTGCCTTGGCAAGGAGTCATTCTAGAAAGGGAAGAGGCTGTCAGAAGTTCAAAAATCCCCTGTTCTAATTTAGCAACAGCCCAGTAACACACGAATTCCAAGAACTCCTCCTTATAAAATGTAGGTCAGGAACACACTAACGTGAGGAAATACTCAAACCCAAATTTCTAGTTCCCGGGAGGAAAGACCTACTCAGTGTCTGTTACTGAGCTGTGGTTACAGATGTGCCTCTGCTGCCTTCAGCCTCCAGGAAAGCAGTACTGCACATACACTTAGGAACAGACACAGCTCGGCTGCCTCGGGAACATGTCCCAGCCCAAGTGCTGAAAAATATAATCTCTCAGAAAGAGAAAGAGCTTCCTGACACTTTTCTTTATAAAGTCATCTCTAGTTTAAACTTCAAAACTCTACATTAAATACTTGGCTTTCTTATGCAACTGCCCATGCTGAACCACAGTTTGTAATTTATTAATCAACCAGGGATAGAAAGCACGAGATGGCCTTTATCTTGTTATCTTCAATTCAAGCAGGGACCACTACTAACATCTATCCCTAGTTTCACCTACAGAATTTAACTCCACTAATTCTCACATTTTTACTCCTCAAATTCTTGAGGCAGCAGCTCTAATAACACTTCAGGAACAAATTACAATTGATGATAATCTGAGAAGGATAAGGAGTCCAACACTGCAGATGGCTCTAGCAATCCCCAGCACCAGGAAGGACCCTTTTGTCAATGTTAAATGCTGCAGCACAGAGTTCTTTCAGCCTTATCTACACAGAGCAGGAAGGTGCAATCTTTAAGAAAGAAGGCAGAAGGAACAAAGTATTACTTTTTTATATTATTCAATTAGTGGTATTTGTTCTCTGAAGTACTTAACAACCAAAATTTAAACATCTACAACTCCATTAGCAAAATGCATTATGGATTAGAATAGCATAGGACCTTTTGGCAGCATGTTTATGACCTGGCACCCAAAAGCTACATACTCAAGGTCTCTCCTACACTGCCTTTCAGTAATCCAAAAGGCTCAAAGCACATCAGCTTCATTCAACCCTGTATATTCCCTGCTCCCCACAAAAAAAAAAAACAACCCACTTTAAAATAAGTTTATACCACAACTCTTAAGTCCTTCAACTAGCCTAGTCACATAGACACCTGATTTCATTTCAGTAGTCGAACACACTGCAGCAGGATTTACTCTTTCTCTGCAGAATGGGGTCTTTACTGACTCAAACAGCAAGATCCCCATCCCACGAGCAAACATATCAGAGCTCCATGACATCCATGGGACAGAACAAGAACTGGCCATAAGAACATGACCTCCAGGATCACCTTGCAAGGACAGCTGCTGCTTCAAGAAAGGCAGCAACTGGCACAGTATGTAAAAAAACCAGGGAAGGCTTAAGTGTTTTTACTGGAATTTGCCAGGCTGCTGCCTGCCAGTCTTGTGATACCAAACCTCATGGACACCAACAGAAGTATTTTATATCTAACGTAACTACTGGAGCTTTGTAGGAAAAGGAAATGCAACACATTATGAGCTATGGCCTGTGACTAATTCCCACATGTTTGCCATACCCCACACTCATCTCTATGGCTGTATACAAAGTTGTAGATCAGTTTTGGGCTAGCTTTTCATCCTAAAGTGAAAATGGTATCATTTGACTATCATGCAACATGGGATGTCATACTCATTAAAAGGGGGAACTGAGTAAGTGAAGGCTTCAAAGATAAGTTAGGTGACAACAAATACAACTTAGTCCTGTCTGTCTCAAAAGAAGCACAACTCAGCGTTTGGGAGGTCATGAGGAATACATACTTTGAACTTGCAGTTTCCTCTTCCAGTGGTCCCAGTTCTCGAGACGCTTTATCAGTCACATACACATCATTATCTCTTGTTTCATCTTCATCATCGCTGCTCAGTACACAGCTGTCTGACTGTCGCTGGCTTCTTAGTCTCAGATTTCTCCTTTGTCGTTGGTTCTCTGTAATTTGATTTCATTAAGTTAGCTATGCTATTATCTCTCTCTCTCCCCCCCTGGAACTATCCTTGAAATGCAAGATTAGACCATATTCAGCTGGGTTAAAAGCAATCTTAAACAAACTAGTTTCCAAATATTAAGGCTGAATGTGTTCAGACATTGTGACTATTCTGCTACATACTGACAAAAAACATTTGCTGTCTTCATCCTACAAGCAGCTAAAACTTAACCTTAAAGATCCTCAGTGTCACACGTTCCATGTAATGACACTACCTGTGAATCAGTGATCTCTATAAAGGGAAGATGCTTCTCCCAATCCTTACTGACAGAAACTGCTACGATCCCTATGGTGAGGAACTGCAGTAACTGCTCTGTGTTCTGGCAGAGAGAGAACCAAACTCAAGTGTCTCTGCAACTCCAGTATCCGTGTAAAAATAATCAAGCACCAGTCAATTAAAATTACATAAAAAGTCAAAAACAAAAGCCCCTTCCTGCCAAAGCATTCAGTTACAACTTTTAATGCAGATATTTTTCACTTGCTCTTGCTTCATTCAGAGCACAGAACAGATTACACTCTAGATAAGCAGCTGACAACATACTAATACATCTCCAATAATGTTATCAGAACCAGGTGTGAAAGATGTAAAAGATTAACTTCTTTAGACCTCTAACTATTATAACATCTAAAGCAGAAAAACAGTTAATACTTCTCACTACAAAATTTGAGGAATGCTAGACTAGGTGAATATTATGAGCACAAATCACTTTCTTTAGTTTCTTCACTGCAATACAGGTTAAACAAACCTTTGGACTTTTTTTTATTCACAACTAATAATCCAGTGCTAATTAAAATTACAGTCAACATGGGGCTTAAAGAAATTCTGTCTTTAGAAAATAAGAAAAAGTATTTACAGCAGCTTTCGATGTATTTTATTTCAGATACTTTCTACAAGCTCCGATAGTGACTAACAAACAGAGACTGGACTCATTTCCTAAGGCACTGGCCAGATGCTTTAACAATGTCCTTGGCGTTTTGCAGTTTCAATTCATGCTGCTCAAATTCATTGGAAAAGGCAAACAAAAAATAATAATAAAATTGCATTTAGGAGAATTCCACTATCAATTTTAAAACGTAACTCACCTTCAACAATCTTGCATCAATACACATGGGAAGTGAGAGAAAAGAAAATACAGTTAGACTTTGTTGTGTACCTGTGGTGTTACATACAAACATCAGCTAAGCCCAGCAGTTCCAACAAAACCAGCTAACAATGGTAGGCTATTACTCTTATTTTGATTAAGAATATTAAAAGCAGTATATTAAATGCTTCTCTGTAAACAACTGCATGGTTGCTGATGGTTCTGCTCCTGCTGCTCCAATGGGGTAGAAACAGAGGCAGCTTATGAACCACCTGAACCCACTCCTCCCTGCTCCCTCATTTCAGTTCCCTGCTTTAGGGTTTCAGGCTGCAGGTGATTCTTTCCCTCTTTCTCCTCAAACAGGCCAATTCAGCAGTAATGTCTACAAACACTCCCTATTACAGCAGCTGCTGAAGAAAAAGAAAAAAAAAAAACAATCCCCAAGCTGCTCTTGGTGGAACTGGAACACAGGCAGTGCAGATTCTGTTGTTAAGTCTGAGGCTTTCCTTTGCAAAGGCTCAGGAACAACACCAACAAGAAATACTCCCTATGCTATTCCTGTTGTTTGTTTCTCCTTGGCACAGCAGCAGTGGCATCCCAAATCTGAGGGGATAAACAACACTGTCAGCAGGATCAAAGACTAATCTAGCTTTCAAAAGAGCAGAAAAAAATAAGGTTTTTAAAAGACTTCTTGGGAGTATTAAGCTGAACTTCTTTTACTTACTTGTCTCTCCCTTGGCTTTTTCTTTAAATCACTCGTCTATAGGGATATTAGAAAAAATTCTTCAGCAAGAGCTGTCAAGCACTGGGAGGGGCTGCCCAGGGCAATGCTTGAAGTCACCATCCCTGCAGGTATATCCAAGATATGTACATGTGGTGCTTAGGAACATGGCTTAGCTGTGGACTTGGCGGTGCTGGGTGAACGGTTGGACCCAATGATCTTAGAGGTCCTTTCCAACCTGAACAATTCCATTATTCTATCTTTGATATATCTAGAAAAACTTCAAGTATCAACTGCATCTCTTTATGTTACATTATTTATGACTGATATCTATTAACTCCAGGTTCTGGAGCAAAAAGTTATTTTATATTACCCTTTCACTAACTGCAAGTGCACCTCCAGAGCGGCTTGTTATCTGTAGCACAGGACCTTCGTGCCCTGACAAGTCAACTCTGAACTAAAAACTTACCCTTTAAAGTCAGATTCTATCAGGCAACACAACAGAAAACTAATTTGACTACAAGATTTAGGCAACTGTGTTATTCGCTGCTTACCACAACAGAATCATTGTGAGTTAGATCAACGACTACAGGATCAGAAGATTCACATGTGAGATCTACTACTTCTTCACCAGCTGAAAAACAAAGTTAGAATAAAGATCAGAGATTGCAGAGGACTAAAACTGCCTGCCACTGTGTAACAGCCTGAGTTCAACCACCTCCTGTCCATTTTCTCTTCAGGAATGAGTCCAACATTTCACTCAAGCTTTGCCCTCAGCAATCCACAGAGAGCTTTACCAGCCCTGTCTTCACCAAGCTGCAATGCAAGAGAAAGAGTAGCTGAGCTCCTCACACAGTTCTGTTGGATGACAACAACTTGCAGGTACACAGCAACAGACTATTCATCAGACACAGGAGAATGTTTATCAAACAGAAAAGTAACATGAATCATACAGGATATAATAATTGGATATAACACTACTGTGCTGTGCACATTCTCTTGAAGGAGGGGGCACAATTAATGGTAAAGTTTTTCCTATCTTCTTCAAACTTGGGACTTCCCAAATTTAGTTTGCCGTTTTGTGTAGTGGCAGCTGCTGTAACTCATCTGAATAGACATCCAGATGTTTGAGCAGCTCTTGAGGACCTTTCCTGTGCAATTCATCTATCATTACAGGCAAACGCATTGTAGCTCAGGAACAAACCAAACCAGTTTTCAGTAGGCTTGTTGTTTAGTCATGTCATATTAGGCACTTCCTAAAGTCAGGTTTCCCTTCTTGTCAAGTAAATGACCTAGAAACTGGCAAAAACACATGTTCAGTTGGACCCAAACCCTCCAGAAGCAGTTCCTGCTCTTAACACTTCAAAAGAAAGCTTACCACTTTCTTCAAGTTCTATTGGCTCTGCTTCTGTAGCCATTTCTGCAGTAGAAGCCATGAGCCTGCTTCTTTTTCGAGCTTGCCTAGAATTAACTGCTCCTCCACGGCGCTTCCGTTGAGTCTAAGAGAGATCAAAGACTTAGCATTTTCTGTGTGAGCAATATCAACATAGCCCTCAATTTTGCAACACCAATGAAAGCACACAAGGATACAGAAAACACTCCTGGAATGGCTGTAATATTGGTGGTATGGGTTATTGGTGGTATGGGTTATTTCTACCTTAATCCATCACAGCAAGGAAAAGACATCACTCCAGATCCAGGTCTCTTACCAGCTATCTCACCAAGAAAAACCCTGTTATGATGGCTTGCAAATGAGAAACTAGTTCACAATTTATTAGGTTTTGCTCAATTGTGAGCATTTCTGAACTATTTGCTAGCATCTAGAGAGATTCAAAATCTTCACTGATGAAGATTCAATATATATCTGTATTAGCTACAAACTCTTAAAATTAGTTTTCAGAAGTACAATGGAAAACATGTTTCAAGAATCACATTTGCATTGAGTAGTAGTAAAATACTTACTGTGCTCATAGTGCTTCTTGATCTAAAGCCACTGAAAAAGAGGTACCAACACCAAGAAATTAATGGCAAGGAAGCTGTAACTATAATTCCCTTAGACTCCTTTAGGTAGTTCACTGATGAAAACTCCCAGGTTTCTGAGGGTCAGAGGATGATCTTTTTCCAACCCTATAAAAGAGAAGAGAGAAGGTTACCTGTCTGCAATACTTGTACTCTTCAATACCCCGTGCTCCAAGATTTCTGTTCCTGAGCCACCAGTTTCTGCCCAAAGCCAGAGGGGAGGGAAGTCCCCAAGTTCAGTATGTGAGCCTCAGACACCTGCAGCTGGGCCTGACACCTCAGTCATTTTCATCTATTAACTAAACACCTGAGTAAGTGAGTTTGACAGCAAACTAGAAGAATATTAAGAAATCCCAATGACACTGCACAGAAAAGCAACTGATTGGTGCTCGAGGCAATGTCTGTGGGTAGGAATCAGTGGGAATTGTGCCATAAGCAGCCATCTTCAGAGAACTTAAAACTCCAGATGAGCAATTCTCTTCTATAACCCATCTCTAGATTCCAACAGCTGGGAGCCCAACAGCTTGAGAGGAATCTAGAGCAAGTGAAGGAGATGAATTTCAGTTTCAAAATACTTGCTGATGTGCAGAATACGCACTTGCTGTAGCTGCACTGTTACCTGCACATGTGCATGCCCAGCTGCCTGCCAAGGGGGAAAGGTGAAAAGCATAAAGGCACCTCTGAGTAACTGACAGGGTATTGAAGGTCCCATCTTAGAGCCTGGTTGTGGTACAGCTACCACGTGTCCAACACAGTGTGCAGCTGGGGCTGGACGTGAGGGGACACAGTGGAGGAACCAAGGAGAAAACAATTAAGTTAAACAAGAATTACTGAACAGTCTTCCAGAGCTGACTGGTTTTTGCCACAAAGACCAGCACACACCGCAGCCTACTCACAGATGAGATGTGAACATGCGGTGGGATGGAACAGCACTGGTAGTCAATCCTAGCCTTCAATTAAAGGAAGCCTGACTGATCATTTTCCACTTCAACTTACTTCATTTCTTAAACCACTTTCTTAAGAGACCCATTAACAATGAACTGTGACATTATTAAAACGAAGCATGCTTGAGAAAAATGCTTACACTGAATTGGTACTTATTAATAAGCCCAAAGATATATTTAGGTATAGTTTTAAGCAATACAATATACCATTCATCAATTTTCTCGTATTTTTTCATTTTAAAACTGGCACAAAAGCCAAAATGAAAGTCAATATGCCTTTTTTTTTTTCCCAGTTGAACTACATATGCCAGACTTTGTGCTCAGTGAGTCCACAGGCACAACAGAACTCATTTTTGGAACTATTATGTGTAACGCCCTCTCCCACTTTTTTGTTTAGAAATCTAAACTGTTATGTTCAGTTTTTCTGGTAGATAAGAAACAGTCTTATGTTGTCACCTGGGATGTTGAAGACTCAGGCTCAGGGTTTGCTGTCAGAGAAAGCTGACTGACTTCAGTCTTTTGCTTCCTCAATGCAGGAGTCATCTCTGCAATCCTTTCCATAACATTCTGTGTCTGGGTAATGAGAGTTCTTTTTGAACACTTCATCTCACAGTTCTTAAGATCTAGATTTCATTTAATTTCACTTGTTAAGAAAGAAAGCTTCTCTGTGAGCCTTACCAACATTCTTGGGAAGATCCTATTTTACTCACTTTACCGAGTTTCTGGGATAGGAGACAAGAACATGCCTAATGCTGCACTCATACAAAAAACCAACCAAACAAAAACCGAAAGAACAGGGAGACTGTTCTGTGAGCACATTTTCTAGGTGCTATACGAGTTCCTAATTCCATATGACTATTATTCATGGGTTTGGAGGTTTTAGAAGACAAGGGGAAGAAGGAGGGGAAGGACACACAGCATGTGGGATGAAAGACAGGGGACAGGGAGAGAACCATCCCTAAACCTTACCCATTTGCTCTTTCAAAATAATTGCTCCAAGACAAGTTACCATCGTCATCGACAAATGAAATTACAAATTACTTAGGTAAAGCAGTTTTCTGCACACAGCAAAAGGATGAAGAAGAGTGAGCAACACATGAGGTATATCAAGAAGTTAGGCCATTAGATTCTTTGTAAATTTTATTTCATCAAGAAAGCCAAGAAACATTTTCCTTGATTCTCCTCAGATATTGAGCTGGAAAAAATACCTGGACATTAAAAAGCTGGGAAATGTCAGTTGGTGCACACACCTGAGAACTTCATATAAGCATATTTTAAATTACAAGTTGTTAGAACTTTTTAAAATAGAATATTTCAGAGCAACCTGATACATTGACATATCTGGACTGCTGAAAGAAAGCAAAAAATGAGCCCATTGTATTCATGAGGCAGTGCGGGTTTGGATGTAAAACAGCAAGAAGGTTTGACAAGACCTGGTGCTTTTTGGATTTAACACTGAATACAATCCAGTGCAATGGTTTGTTGACCAAGAATCTTTAGAAAGGGTTAAAAATGTGGGTAAAACACCTGTGATGACTCCAAACAAAAAATGTTGCACAGATTCTCTTTGGCTATGAGTGGCTTAAATGCCAAAGAAGAGCTGTAACAGAAATAAAAATGAAGCCAACCAACCAACTTAAATTTTAAAGTTATGGCGAAAACTGAAGTAATACATAATAGAAGACATAGTAAGACCATCCTGTCCACTTCAAATACTCACACACTTCTTTATCCAGATACCAAGAAACAGATTATTTACAGGATTACTATGAAATGTCTCAGAGGCTGTAGTGTCAGCCCTCAATGACAGTAGAGGACAGAACCACCTTTTGACCTAAGTGACAGAGCACAACATTACTATTTAGATGGTTTAATTTTTAGAATCTTAGAACATTGACAATTGGCTTTCATTACAATTAAAGTAGAGAGTACATATAAGGCACAAATGTTCTAGATGCTGATGGCTCAAATCTTAACCTCTTCAGAAGCTGCTTCTGAAGAATTGAGAATAGATACCCCCAGGGAAGCTCATCACTGTAAAACCACTTCAAAATAAATCATCTCAGGCAGGTTCATCAGTATCAACATGACTCATCTCAGGAGAGTCATGTTTACTAAGAAAATCAGACTGCTGGAATTTATTAAGACTATCGAAGGAATTTTATGATCCAGCAACATTTTTGTTTTGTAGGAACAAACTTCTTCTGTGAAGCTATAGATTTCCACTTGGCAAACCTCATTAAGCATCAAGTGCCTGAACTGTAAAATACATTCTGAAAACAAAGCAGAGGTCACTTTCTTAAATACACCACAGATCAGGTTTAGTAATGTACAGGAACAGAGGTAAACATGTTGCACGTTAAGACGAACACGCATCAGTAAGAATTCCTTAAAAATCTTCAAGATTGCAAGACCACTTAATTTAATAACAAAATTTGTTACACAAGAGTGGACAGCCCAAGTTAAATGATAAGGTCTGTAATGCTTTTCTTCCAGCAGTCACTATGAAACCACTGAGCACCAAGATTCCCAGGAGTGGATAACACAGAGGGCTACTGCATCAACTCTCCCCCTCTCAATCCATAGACATCCAGTGACCTCACTCTCAGCTTTAGCTGCAGTTATCTCTAAGATTTATAGCAAGATGCACTCAGACCTCAATTCAAAATTCTAAAATTACAACTTTTTAAAAAGTAACAAGACTTTTCTTTGTGTGAAAACTTAGCAGATCAACTTAGCAAGCCAATAAATACTTTTAACTTTTACAGACTTTTGATTGCTTCACTGCAGGATGGTACAGTACCAGAAAAAGCCACTCCCCTTCCTGTCATATGCAGAGCTCTGCACATGCTGTTATTGTTCCTAAGCAGTGTTTTTCTCATAGCAAATAGCATTTCAAAGAATACAACTACCAACTTTTCTCCGTACTTGAGAAAAAATAAGGTCAAGCTATTTAAATTAAGAATGTTTACACTAGGAGTAGTAACTACTGCTATTCATCATTTAAGTCTCGTTTTTCCCTCTACAAAAAAGTTAACATTTTCACCGAGTTCAAGCTGAGCTAATTAAATGTGCTTGAATTACCATTCAAAAATAATTTTTTCTCTAGAATATTGAAAACTTTTCTTACACCACTTTCAAAACAAAGTCTTGATCTCCCGCAAACTTAGCATGAATGGAGGCAAACAAGACTTAAGTTCATATTTATCCTAAACACAACAAATACACTGAAGCATCTATTTAAAGAAACCAATAATGTCAATCCAAACACTGGGAATGTACAAGGCACAACTGACAACACCATTATATATTCAATTTGTCCAAAAATTATATCCCATGCGTTTAAGACTTTGCTTCTCATTTCTACTCCAGATGTCTCTTTGTACCTCTAAAACCAGGAAACACTGTATTAAAGATGCATCTGCATATCAAAATTTTTGTCCTCAGAAGATGCACGTACCAGTCACAAAGGGCTAGTCTAATTTTTTTTTACCACAGAGAACACTAATCTAATACTTTTACTCTTTTAAAGTTTCCTATCCTGTATTTCCAGTATCTTTAAAGATGCTCTCATTTTCTCAGATGCATTACACCAACTTCAACGAAAACAGAAACTGAGTCTGTGTTACCCAAATTAGGTCAAATGTTCCCATACTAGAAGAGCTTGGTGAGAGGCACCATAAAAAGAGTAAAGATGAGAGATAACCAGCTTACCACAGATACACCAGTCTGCCTGCTCTAAGCAGGCAGCTACAGCTACAGACAAATATGTTCATGAACAACCTAAAAAAAACCCCTGAAACAGTTCCAGAAACAACCAAAAAAGCAAAAAAACCACTCGCAGAAAAAAATAACACGCTAAACCTTTTCATCGGTCATATGTCCTATTTCAGACACAGCAAAGAAAAATGGACACTGGCCAGAAGAAAAACTGTTCATTGCTCTTACTTGCACAAGTTCTCTGAGAGACGCCACAACTCACTTTCAATAGTCCCAAAACCTAGATACGGAAGAAAGGAATAAAAGCTAGTTGAGTCTTTCCACATCCTGTAATGAAGTGCAGGTGCGGGCTGAGGTAGGAGAGGAACATCCCCCCACTCCTGCTGTCACACAAAATGGGAGGAGAGAGCGACAACTTCATGCAGCTGCATCCACCGAGCCCCGGCGGCTCCTCCGCAGAAGAGACCCGTCTTCCCGGGCAAACGGGGC
>VZRL01006047.1:15929-76281 GCA_013397895.1 Origma solitaria
CCCCGGCCCGCCGCGCTCACCTCAGAGCCGGCCGGCAGCGGCGCACGGCAGCGCCCGCCCCCGCGCACCCACCATTGGCGGAACCGCGGCCCCGCGCCCGCCGAGTGGCCAGCGCGCACGTCAATCACACAGCCGTTGGCCGGGCGGCCCCACCTCCACTGCTGCCGCGGGGCGTGCTGGGACTTGTGGTTCCGCGCGGGCGTGCGGCCTGTGCCGGGCTGTCCGGGCCCGCTGCCTCCTCTCGCCTCTCCTCAGGAAAGGTCTCCTCGGTCCTCGGGTTGGTTCGGCCCCGACAGACCCTGAAAGGGACGGCCGAAGAACGAGACCGTGCTTTTGCTGTGTTCTGCGGAGCTGTTGTAGCTGGAGGTGAAGTGTGTGTGAGCTTTGGGGTGGTGTCCCCCTCTCACCCTCCCCCCGTCTTCTGGAAACGTTTCACAGAATCTCAGAATCACAGAATCATTTTGGTTGGAAAAGACGTTTGAGGTCATCAAGTCCAACCTATGACCAAACACCACCATGTCAAGCAGAGTGTTATAAATTGCTCATGCGGAAGGACCAGTTAATGGAATGGTGTGTCCTGGTTACTGCACTTTGTAACAAGCCAAGTCAGCTCAGTGCAGTTCCTTCAGAAACATCGTGCAGCTTTTATACCAAGGATGAAAAAAACCACCATGATATGGAAGAACACCAGGGGTTCCTAAAGACCCTCAAGAGGCCCCTCTGAGGCTCACTGGGCAAACTCAAGCAGCTTCACATCTAACACTTTTCTTATCGATATGTACACCACAATATTAGGATGATATTAAACCAATAGAGAGCATCTAAAGGAGGGTGAAAAAATGGTGAAGGGTCTTGAGGGGAAGTTGTATGAGGAGTGGCTGAGGGCACTCAGTCTGTCCAGCCTGGAGAGGAGGAGACTGAGGGGAGACCTCAGTGCAGCTACAGCTTCATCGTGAGGTGAAGAGGAGGGGCAGACACTGATCTGTGCTCTGTGGTGACAGTGACAGGACAGAGGGAATGGCCTGAAGCTGTGTCAGGGGAGGTTTAGGTTGGGTATTAGGGAAAGGCTCATCATCCAGAGGGTGGTTGGGCACTGGAACAGCTCCCCAGGGCAGTGGGCACAGCACCAAGCCTGACAGAGAGTTCAAAGGGTGTTTGGACGATGCTCTCAGGGCAGTCACATGATGTGATTCTTGGGGATGGTCCTGTGCAGGGCCAGGAGTTGGACTCAATGATCTTTTTGGGTTCCTTCCAACTCAGCATGTTCTGTGATTCTGTGATCCCTGGCTAATAAACACGCATATCATCCTGAGCCAAGCATGCACGTTAGGCCAAGTTACCATCCGGCACCATAATAAAGTACTGCCTGCTACTTAATACTACATTCGTGTAAAGGAGTTTTGATCGCAATTGCCAGTGGCAAGACCATGGCCATGTCCAGTCATTCCTTAAACACCTCCAGGAATGGTGACTGCACCACCTCTCTGAGCAGTCCATTCCACTATCTAATCACCCTTTCTGAGAAGAAATTGTTTTCTTCAGTATGTTTCCAAAAGAATGAGCAAAATTCATCCGAGCCATCAGTGGGAGAGATTGTTACCTGTTACCCGTGGGACAATTACTCCGGATCCAATGTCTAACTCATAAACACTTCCAGAGGTGTTTCAAGGCCCTGACCTCACTATCAAAAAGGGTTTTCCACAATAGCTTTACCTTAGTGCAATGTGAATCTTTCCCTCTCAGGATTCTTACTGCCCTGTGCCTGGAAATTGGGCTGTTTGTAGATGAACTGGTAGCTTTTCCTGGTGACTTGTCTTCCCTTCTCCTCCTTTAGGTGAGGAGTGCTGGAGATTTGTGCTAGGTTTTTTTCTTGACATCCCAACATAACCATCTCTATGTCTTTAATTTCATTTAAATAATGAAATAACTGTGTTCTCTAGGGCAGGTTGGATTACCTCACATGGCAGTCATTGAGCATGGGCTTTCCCTTGTTCCTGAGGCTGATGTGCCACCCAGCAGTGACCATGTTGCATGAGTGGTGAGCACCCTTTGTCCAGTGCTTGTCACATGGCAAAACCCCTTGGTCTGCCTCAGGTAATCTGGGCTTTGTTACACCTCTTTACACTGTAGTGGCATGTGAAGGCTTCTGTTTACACTGAAATGAGAGATCTCTGGAATGTGCAGCTTCCTGCACTATAAATGTTTCCTTATGAGTCTGTCACTATAATCAGACAGGTGCAACCTCTGATTTTGTTACTCTGTTTTGATGGATTATTTCAGAGTCAGCCTTATTCACTCAGGCTCCTCTTCTTGGCTGCAAATGGTGTAACAAATGTGCAAATGAATGAGTGATCAATTATTCATCCACCTGTGTATCCATGAAGCAAGTGTGGAGGCATTGCTCACTCAATTATCCGTGTGTGGCTGAACCGGGTGGTGGATGGTCCCTGCCACAGGCACCCGCTGAGGCAGCAAGTCTCAATGAGCTGTGTGGCTTCACAGCTCACCTGGCTCCAGTGGCATTGCAGCTGCTTTTGTAACACAAGGCTGACGAGTCCCAGCAGACCTTTGATGGCTCTGCATTGGGCCACCTCAGGTGTCCGTGTACCACACAGGAATACTAGAGAATGTGCTGGAGAAGCCAGGGGCGGAGCGGTTCTGGATAGGATCTGCTATGTCCAGCATCAAGTTATACATGTGTCAGGAGGAAGGTGGTATTTTTTATGTTATTCTGTGTATTCTGTTGCTATATTGATACAAAAATACCAATTTATGAATATTTTAGTATTTTCTTCAGAACACATTCTTCTACATTCCTCAAAACATTGATTCTGAAAATGACTTTATGCGTCAGATCCTAAAGTAGCAATAGGATCCTAAAGTAGCAATAGGATCCTAAAGTAGCAACCTGTGACTTCTGAAGGCAAAAATTCCACCTCTGGGGTATTGAGATTCCTCTATTGCTGAGTTCTTTCATTTGAGGGCAAGGAAGATATGGAAAAGGAAATAGTTCTGAATCAGCTTGATTGCAATTCAGTAAGAATTTTGAAAACTTGGTCTTAAATCAAAGGGGAAGAAGCCTGCAGTGTGATGGGGTTTTGAAATTTCCACATGACCTCCATATCTGCTTAATGATGCTCTTTTTTTTTTTTTCCCTGTTTTACATTCTTATGGGAAGGTTTAAGTAGAGCTATTCAGCCATGCAATGTCCTAGACCATGAGTGTCAGCTGTTAATTACTGGCTTCTGGAAAATCAAGGTATTAGTCACCACTTAGCTTTGTTGCTCTGGAATACAGTGCAAAAGAATGCTGAACAACCACAACGGAAGACAAACTTCCTGCCATCAAGGGTTTGAAATTTAAAGATACTACAATATCCTACTAGACATGGTATCATAATTCCTTTTTCTATGTAGTTCTGCTTCTATGATTCCTTCTTTTCACTCCCCTCTGTCTCTTAACTCTTGATATGGAGCATGAGCCCTGCCTGCATTGCCTTTGTGGACTGCTATAGCATTTACTTGGACTGAAAACTACAGCACAGTTTTTCAACTTGCAGGTTGTGGAAGTGATCTTCACAGCTAGATGGCAACAAAAGAATTCCATTAGACCTCCTTCAATAAAAAGTGAGAAGTGAAATGTTGTGAGAGCGTTAGAAGCAGCTGCCTGACTCTAATGTCGGTGACAGTCTCCTTCAATTAAAATATTTGCAATAGCCATAATTAAACACTTAGTAACTGGCATTGAGTTAAAATAGCAATGCATTACATAGTCTTACTGCTGGGCAGATTTTAATTCCGATTTATATCCTCCTTGGCTTTGTGCCTGGGTAAGTTTTGTGATTTAAAGGCTGTTTTACACATTATAGAAATTATCATAGAGGGCAAATTATCTTCTAGGTGAGTAACAGGATTTTGACTTTTTCTGGAAGCAGCTCCCTAAAGAGATCAATGTTTTGTTCTCCTTCCACTGTTTAAAGACTGAAGAGATCTACATCTGCAAATAGAGGGATGGTCTGCCTGGGTCACTGAATCTAGACTCTGGCTCCTGGAGCCTTTCACATCATCTAAACCTTCTAAACAGTTTTCCCCTCATCCTCTAAAACAGCATTGAAACTGGTGATCCTCTTACACAGTTACTGTCATGTAAGAAGATGTGCTAGGAACTTGGGCTGACCATGCCTTCTGAAAAGATGCATATGTAAACAAATGTTCCTTGGGGCTTGCCTTCATTTTTATTGTTTTGGAAAAATATGTGTAGCAAACCATGGCAATAGTGTCCAATAACAGAAATACAGGCCTCGACATTCTTACTCAGATATTTCCCATTACTGTGTAGGAGCTATGATGATAAAGTTTCAGCTTCTTAAAACTTTTGACTCTAGCAGAAAAAAAAATTTCTATAACTATTCATGGTATTACTATAAAACAACATTAAAAAATTATATTACAACTCTCCCCACATTTTTACTCTATTGTAAGAACAGAAGACCCACATCTTTCTAATCAAACTGTAAAGGTGAAATAAAGAATAAAACTCAACCTTGTAGTAAATAGGTACACTGGGATATTTCCAGCACGCCTGAATTTGTTCCAAATGTATTTTATTTTAGATCAGAGCGCAGTACGCAGGCTTTGGTTCCAGTTCTTGCTGCCACAATGGCAGCCCTTTTCTGAGCTGCTTCTCTGTCCATGAGGCCATGCTGAAGGATTTTGGACTGTCTTTCGCGACTTTCTTCCAGTTCTTTCCAACGTTTCCATTGCAAAGAATCCTGCAGGAAAGACACAGAGATGATCAGACTGCAGGTGATACAGTGTTTTTCTGTAGAGAATATGCTGAACTTCTATTTGATAATCCTGCAGGATGACCACACGGTTTGTTTGCTAACATGATTGGGAAGCTTGTCAACATCAAACTTGGCATGATGACTAGAAAGGTAACCTGAATGGGTTGCCCAGTTTAAGATGACTTAAACACAGCTGCAACTCTCCACAAAAGCATGAGAATGATAAACTGTAACATGCCTTGGGTGAGAGAGGGGGTGAGCATCCCAGTTTGGTGTGATGGGATGTGTGTGATAGGAAGCTGGGAAAGACAAGAGTTGGAGACGGGGTTAAGATGCTGTTTTGATGGGATGAGTGTGTGGAGGTAACAGTGGGAAGGCAGGTGTTGAATGGATGAGCCCTGCTCTGTGGGAGCAGAATGTGCGACAAGAAGGTGAGGTCAAGGCCGCGGCTGGAGAAATCGTGCCTGTGCAGGAGGCAGGGTGTTGCTATTGCCAGCCATGTATGGCACCATCTGCCTCTGCCCCCTTGCCAGTGCTGGCAGTTGAGCAAAGATCTGTGAACAGCAGGTCTATTGCAGAGCTTTTCTCCTCATGTAATAACCAGACCTTGCTTGACACGATTCTGCTTTTCTGGGGGATAATCTTTAAGAATCCTGCTTGCTTTTTACGCTCCATTGTTTTCTCTACAATCTTCTTCTGCAGGTTTAAAATGCGTTCATCTTTCATGGGTCTTTCACCTGGCTGGGACTTTTTCTTTTCTTCTTGCCTGAAAAGCCAAAAAGAAACAATGAGAAGGTAAAATTATATCATCTCACAGACTAAGTCCATCTGAGCATATATTACCTTGCTAATAATGAATTTGCTCTTGCTTCTGAGAACCAGTTAGACTCAAAACACATTTAAATCATATAACTTGCATGTGGTACTCACAACTTGCCTCTTGTTCACAGAACAGCATTACTAAACCATATAATTTTTTTCGACAGGGTACAATGATGACAGTATCTGAAGTATTTCAAGCCTGACATGACATTCTTTAGAAAAAAAAGTGCAAAACCTGGGATAATACTGCAGCTCTTTGCAGTACTTTGCATGCGAACTATGGAGTTTTCCTTATATCATCACTAGTATTCATCTTGATTGCTGTATTCTTTGGCAAATAAAAGATATTCTTTTCTGCGTAATCCCAATGCCCAGATACAAGAATCAGTGGGATGGTGATGTATTAATTAAGGTTAGTTGCTCTGGGTGAGCATAAACTGATAGCAGCATGTGCAGCATAAAAGTAAGGCATAACAGAGAGGTTATTGGATAGTCTTCCTCCCCCCCCCCCCCCATTGTAGGCCCTTTTCTGTCCTCTGGAATTTACATTTTATCTGGTTTTGCATACTTTCACCAAATTGGCACAATTTACTAACATCTTCTCCAGGTAGGTTACACCATATTATGTAATGACTCAATATCCAGCTTTCTCTTTTATTCAACATTGTCCTTGAATTTAGCTTAGTAAGATCAAACAGTAGAGTAAATATTATGTCGTGAGCAGCTGTGTTCTCTGGCCAAATTCAGAGCTAAAAGAAGTGTGAAATCTTCTAAGGAATGTACACAATTTTATAGCCATGTTAGATCTGCTAGGTGCAGCTGGCAAGGATAGTTTTATGAAAGTTCCTTTTATGTTGCAGGGGTGCAGCATTACGATTGCTTTTATTGGAAATCAGATAAAGACTCCAAATGACCCAGAGCAGAGTGCACCAGGGCACTGTCCAGCTGATTCTGTAGCTGTCATTCTGTCAGTGGCAGGACTAGTTTCACAGACAAATTGCCTTTTGGAAATAAATGTTTTACAACTGAACTCTTCCCTTATATCTTGGGTGTTTTCAGTATAAGACGTGCTCTTCTCAAGAAGCTGGCAGATGGGGAGGCAGGAAGAAGTTCCTTCTGATGCTAAACCCACCAATTTGCCTTTAAAGAGTGTCTGTATCAAGATTCCAAGGATGCAAACACTTCTTTCGTCCTGGGGGACATGGCTTTTGCCAGCCTTGTTAGTTTTATCTTTGCTTATAGGAAACTCCCCGTGACAGCAGATTTTCTTTGATGTAGCCATTCCAGACTAGAGGTCCCCAAATCCTCAGGAACTGGATGAAGGGGAAATATGACCTGTGCTACATTTTGAAATGTGACTGTGAACTCTAAATAAGGGACACAGTTAAGCTTGGCTTCTCATTTCCAATTGCTTTCCTGAGACACTTCCTCAACCTCTCTGCTCCTTGTGTCATGCTATCTGGTTAGAATAACATTTCCTTATCCTCTTTGAGACTGTGATACACTCTGCTACACTGAGATTAATTTTTAACACTATACTGTAAATCTAAAAATTGTGTACTATCACTTAATCGAATTGAGGACGTGGTTTATTTCAATTTGCATTGTATGAAGGCATTGCATTTCAAAGGATATAGGAGAATATAACTGTAAGGTTGTAAGTAAATACTTGATGATTAAATCTTGTCAGTGGCGATAAACCACAAAACCTTTCCTTACATGCAAATCCAGATTCTTGTAAATACAATTAAAGGAAATATAGCAAGAGGTTTAACATCATAAAGTAGCAGCAGCTGCTTCTGTATTAACATTGTAAATAGTTGCTTATTCCCAGAGTAATATTCATTCTTCTCCTACACATAGTCTTGTGCCAGTCATCTACACTATTCCAAAAAGCTGCCAATCCCATAGATTTTCAGATGCCACAATATATCATAACAGAAACTCCAAGAGGGGAAAGGAGTGAAAAAAGAAATTTTAAAATTCTGGTTTTCTGTGGTCAGTTGATAACTTTGACGACTCAGGATAGAAAAACCTCTTATGATCTCTGTCACCTCATATCATGTATTTCCTAAAGAACTAAGGTAACCACCAGTCAGCAGGCTAGTACATGGAAAAATCCTCTCCAGATCAATAGAAAATTATGTGATAATTTATGAAAGTTCTTCTCAGCTATATTTAAAAAATGGGGAGTTGGAAGATTTGCACAGAGGTTTCCTCCTATAATCTATATTTAGCTCTTCATTTACATTTTCAAACTCCAGCTTTGCATCAAAAGTATAAAGAGACAGATTTATGACAGCTCTTAACTGACTCAATGCATGTAGGAGGTGGAGTAAAAATGACCACTTGACCACTCTAAGCACCAAAATATCAAGCAGCTATGTATTTATAAGCTCACCTTAAAAAATGGAGACTTGTGCAATGAACACAAATATTTTTTTTAAAGCAGAACTGCTTATAGGGCAATGAACAATTTTTAAAAATTTCCTCATAGTCTCAGTGAGTTGGGCTGTCTGTACTTCACAGTACCTTGCCTCCTTCTGTCCTGCACCATATAATTCTAAGTTACTGCAGTTAGTAAAGTGAATGTATCTAACTGTTAACAGTTCACTGCTAAGTTCACTGTTAAGGCAGTCACCATTTTGACATTTAAAAACACTACACTCTTAGACTGATTACTATATTGTACTAATGTGAGTGATTTAAGCACTCAAAATCTGAATCCCTTCCAAAACAATTAATTTATTAAGCATCTAATTTTAGGTGGGGAAGTGATTGTTATTCATAACAGTGTTTTCTTCATTTGAAGTAAAAATTTCGAAGCTGTATAATCAAAGTTCAGCCACTGAATCACAGAATAGCTGAGGCTGGAAGGGACCTCTGGGCATCATCTTGACCACCCCCATCTGCTTAAGCAGAGCCACCTTGAGCTGGCTGCCACAGTCTGTGTCCAGTGGCTTTCGGACATCTCCAAGGATGAAGACTCCACAACCTCTCTGGACCACCTGTGCCAATGCTTGGCCATCCTCAAAGTAAAAAGTGTTTCCGGATACTCCTCTTGTCCTCTCAGTGGTCACCACTGAGAAAAGCCTGGCTCTATTTTTTTACAGCCTCTCCTCACATCTTCAAATTTCTGATCCATCATTGCTGATAAATTTCCCTTTTCTGTTTCAATGATAGTGAAGAATTCATTATCTCCTCCTCTTCCTCCTTCTCCTTCCGGCTGCCTTCACACAATGCCCACCCTTCCCCAGTTCAGCACAAGAGAGGGCTTACACTCCTCTCAGTGTGTGGGGTCAGTCCCCCTTGCCAAGGAGGGGTTTGAGCGCTGGCAGTGGCAGGGAGAGAAAGGATTGCTTTGTCATCTTGGCAAGCACACCATGATTTGTAATCCAGTGCTGAGAGCCCAGCATGCTACACCATGACCACAGTGTGAGATGGGGATGTAGGGAATTTTTGAGTTGGTGGGAGCCTGTACATCCTCCTCATACACAAGCGGGTCAAGGAGGATTAGTGCTGCTCACGTGGTTTACGTGAATGGTGAGAGCTTGCAGTCCCAGACCGTGAGTCCAGCACAAAGTAACCTTCCCCCAAACCACAGATAATGTGGATGGAGGGAGCCTCAAACCAGCTGGTTTGATCTATTGTGTGGTTCTTAAGGCATTAGATTGCTTGCAGTAATAGATGTCCCTCAGTGGAATGAAAGGGAATTGTACCTCAAGTATGCAGGCATGTAACCTGAGTACATTAGCATGTATTCAAACACATATAAATCTGCTGGTGCTCGAGTTTGAAACTGAGAACAGTATTCCTTGTCCACTTCAAATGACAGTGCTGATTTTTGAACTGTGTGAAACTGTAGCAATTAAAGAGACATCCTGCATATATACCATCCTGCAAACACTCACAAAGCCACTGCTGTGATAGATGTCACGGCTTGCAGTCTGTTAAAGGCCGATGTCTCTGTAATTTTTCATGTTCCATTTCCTATTTTGTTTAATATAGCTCATTATATGCTTGCACAATGTGATTCTTTTGTGTTGATGTATGTCTGTAAATGATATTGAAAGGAACCTGCTTGGTAGGGACCCGATTAAACTCCAGCTGTCACTAAAGCAGGTTTCTTTAGCAGACTTTAGCTGCCACACTTTAGCTGATTAGCAGTAGCCTTCAACAAAATGCAATTTAAGATATAACATGTAATTTTATATTGATGCATAAGGCTAACTTATGAGAACCATTGGTATGATTTGCTCTTCTATCCCCATGATGATTAATCAATCCTGTAAACATAAAAATTAGCTTTTTACATCTCCTGTGTAACATATCAAGAACAGAACCCAAACAATTAATCACTCACACTGATTTGAGAGGTATTTCAGGATTCAAGATCTGCAAATAAGGTTTAATACACAAAGCCCATAGCTTCTATAGAGAGAAATAAAAACTGCATGAAAGTGTCTAGCATTTGTAAATGCCATGGCCAGCATGCCATATTTCTGTATTAACAGAAATAACACCAGAGATTTGGATTCTGGATGAAAATGCATGAAATACTCTCCCAAAGAACATTTTTGGTGTACTATGATAATGCCTTTTTATAGGAGTTACTTCCAAGTTACACACACAGATTGCCTAGGAACCATGACAGGAAAATGTCTTCTAACATCTAAAATGAAACATTATATTTCTTTATTTAGAAAGCAAACAGGACTCCATTAAAATTACTGTATAACTTATCACGAATCTGACCAGATTGACTGACTGATTCAGAAGCCTGAAATTTAGTGTATAATTTAATTTGAATTCTACTATCTTTGGCATGCTGGTCTGTTCTAAAAAACATTTCAAATGACAGAACAAAAAGTGAATCAAAGCTTCTCATTCAAGCCCAGCTTATTTCGGGATCAGAACAGTGTTAGTTCTGAATTAAGCCAAAGGGTCTAGTTTAAAGGAACCCAGCCCTATACAAAATTCAGACTGCACATCTAGCAGAACAGAGGATTCTTTAAGCAGGTACTAGTGAAACAGGTTTTATGTGGTGCACAAGTTCTTAATGCTTAGTTTGCATCTCTAGTGGAAAGCAGTGGCTTGTGTTGCTCCCACAGGCTTTCACAACACTGAATGTTTAGCAACGAGAGTGTATTTCTGGCTCTAACTCCATTTCAGGATCTTAAGTCTTAAAACCTTTTCCTGATACATGCCACAGAAAAGAAGGTCAGTGATCTGTGCAGTCAATCCACTGCAGCTGCAGTTATCGATTCATTAAATACATTAAACTATCTCCTTAAGTACTAACGTAGTAAAACCCCAGTCTTTGGAGTCTATCAGCAACAAACCAAATTAGAGCTGAAACAAGTGAAAACTAGTTAAAGGCATACATCAATACTGCCTTCTGTAACTGAGATGTAGAACTGGATGATAAAGGAATAACATGAATTGAACTCCGAGAAGCCACCTTTGGCAAAAAACACGAATCTAAGACATATCTAAAAACATGTGTTTGTAGCCTGACAGAATATGCCTTCTGAATGTCAGCCTGAACATCAGTTTGCAAAAGGGAAAAGATGAAAGACAATTTTAAAGAAAACAGTGGCAAATATTTAAGATGCAGTAAAAATGGTATAAGATCAAGCGGTGTGCCATGTTGTACACTTTTACACAGGCTTTCTTCCTGCTCAGCTTTATTTGTATATAGCTTTAACTTAGATTTTAAAACCTTTGAGGAAGGCATCTTTCTTCTGCATGTGTGATGGTTATGGACCCTTTATGACAATGACGAATAAATATGATAATTAATAGTAAATATTAATAATGAATGCAGAATTTTATTTGAGTCTGTAAGCAAAGAATTTCCTCCTTCATCTACTGCTATCATGTATTTAATTTATAACTTATTATTGCTATCACAAAATCGTCTTCCTAAAATATTTTTAACTTCTAGAATAAGACTTTTTTTTCACATTACAGATGAAATTCAAGGAAGAAAACTACAGCCCTAATATTGGTTTAGATGAGAATGAGAAACAACTTCATGTGGCAAGCTAGAATGATTCTAATAACATCAAATTAGTTCTGATTAGCTGAAAAGGAACAGAAGAAAGGCAAAACTTCTTTCTAAATATATATTATTGGCTCTGAATCCTGGGGCAATGCTGTCAACACTAGCCTATGGAGTGTCTTCAACCATAAATCATGAAAAAGATTTGTTAAATCTGATGAAAATTATTTTCAAGAATTAAAAGGAAATCCTGGCCCCAGTGTAATCCTTGACAAAAGTCATACTGATTTATAAAAGGGCTGTATTTTGCTCTCTACTTGTTCTTCTTCTCAAGGGCTGGCAAAATATTAATGAAGTTGCAATGCCTTAAATGTCACATGCTGTTTTATACTGACTTTAAAGCAGCTGCTCGTCCAAGTTCTGCTCTGAATTGGGAAATCTGGTCCAGTTTGTCTAGAAGAAGTTGTTCCTTAGCTTGTTTTTCATGAATTATCTGGTCTCTCTTCTCTTCCTCTGCTGCCTTCTGTGCTTCTTTGAGTAGGGCGAGGCGTTCACGTAGTTCCACTACTGACATTTCGCCAAATAAACCATGGCCACCAGTCTAGAGAACATGAAATATAGGGTTAAATAACACTGTAAATACCAAGGGAAGAGTAAATGAGTAAAACCAGAATATTTTGATTGTGTTCCAATTCATGCTGAATATATTCTGACTTCCAGAAATATAGGGATGGTCCTAACCTAACTGGTATTTAAAAACTGTTTTTAAAACATTTTTCTTTCATATGTGTTTTCACAAAACATTTAAAGAAGAAGCATTGAAAAATATATATATAAGATTAATTGTAAATACATTTTATATTTGCCCTCAAAAAAAAATCTACTTGACTTTTAATTAGACTTTTGAATTTTAAAAAATGTGTAAAACTAATTTTTTTAATGTGTGAAACCAGAACAGACTTTACACTAAAAAATATGTATTTTTTGTATTTATGTATTTCCAAAGTAGGCATTTGATCTATAATGGTATCTACTATTTTTATCTGAAATGACTAGGACTAAAACATGCTTTGTACCCAGAAAATTCAGATCTTAATGCCCAAATTTAAAATATTCAAACCTGAATGTTTAATGAAGGCTTTTTAATATCCAGTTTGCAATGTGAGTGATAATGAGATTCGGAGGTCTAATGAGAGACTTCTGCACCTTAGTTTGCCAACAAAGACGGATCATTTTCAAACAGCTTTGTAAAGGCTTTAAGTTTTTGGCCCTTGCTCTTATATATAGTTTTCCTTTCTTTCAAGTCCACCACTAAGCCATGTCCTTAAGTGCCACTTCTCACCTCCAGGGATTGCAACTCAACCACTGCCCTGGACAGTCTGTTCCAATGCATGACAACCTTTTCTGGGAAGAAATTATTCCAAATACCCAATATAAACCTCCCCTGGTGCAACTTGAGACCGTTTCATCTTGTCCTATCGCTTTTTACCTGGGAGTAAAGAGCAACACTCACCTTGCTACAATCTAATTTCACCTACATGTATGGAAAACTTGCATAAACTCACACAAATACTGAGCTCCTGTGTAGCTGTCTTTGAAAAATTTAATCCATTTCACTCCAACTAATACTATTTTGTCTATCTTAACATAGTTTTAGTATACACCTTCAGTGCATATCTGGTACCACAGCATGTTAAAAAAATCCCCCTTTTATTGAATACTGAGTTATTGACAGAATAGCAGTGACCTTTCTGCTTGTGAGCTTTTCCCAAAACTGAACAGGAAGGGGAAGGAAAAGAAATTGGAAAAGAGAAGGATGCTCCATCATAGATAGATGCGCAGCTGTTCAGTTTGCCTTCAAGAATTGACTGCAACTCAGTCCCTCTTCTCTGCTCTAGGATGCCATCTAAGCAGTTTAGTCAGGTGCTCATCCTCCAGTGAGCATTCTCTGGCTCTTCTGAGCAGTGGTCCATGAACCAGATGGAAAGCCAAGAGAGATGAAGAAGAGGAGTGGGTCATAAGTGGGCAGGTCAATAAAGCCACAAAATAGAATATGACAAATAACCAGGCTTGGCTTTCTACTGCTGTAAGATTTCCAAGAGTCTCTCCTCCGTTTTGGTCTCCATAGCTTCTTTTCCTAAAGCTCCAAAAGCTGGGTAAGTAAGAAGAGATCATCACTGGTTTTTCACCTAAAGGCCAGTTGTGCAATATTGTCTCAGAGGTTTCTGCTTCCATGCTCCTTGTGTCTGCCAATCACCGAAACAATGGTCACCAGTAGCATCAGGAGACAATTGATAAAACAAGTTCAGTGTTATGCAGTCTTTATTTTTACATGTCTTTGAAATGTACTACAATAGGTTAATGAAATAATATTATGGTTGTGCTGGGTTGACAGATGGACTGGATGATCTTGAAGGTCTCTTCCAATATTGATGATTCTGTGATCTCCTTCTCAGCTTTCACTTTAGAGTGATTTGCAAATAGTAAGTGCTGTAACACTTTGCTTCTAGTTTAAACTAGTCAATGACCATGGAGCTCACTTTCAAGAAGTGAAAGGGAAATGTTTTGCAATGGGGCATATCTATCTATATCTATATATCTATCTATATCTATATCTCTATCTATATCTATATCTCTATCTATATCTATATCTTTATCTATATAATCTATATATCTATATCTATATATCTATATCTATGTATCTCAGTGGTAGTGTTTGAACATGACAAGCAGACATCAAACATGTCGAGGAAGAGAATTTGCTTGAGGCATACCGTGGTAGAAGATGAATATTTTGAGTGTCTGAATTTCAAAAATGCTCAGTGAAGCAGTTCCTAAAATAAGAAAAGTTCTGTACTTGTGCAGTAGATACTGCTGGTGTTCAAGCAACTTGAGTGCCTTCAAAGGAAGAACTGGTACTTTACAAATTATGAGAATGGATGAGAATTTTATGGACAAATACTTAATTGCACTAAGGCTGAAAAGGCCTTTTGTAGAAAGAAAAATAGGGCAAGCTATCACCAAAAGTGTTCCAATTCACTAGAGTGCTCTTGTAATAATCAGTATAATGGAACAGTGAAATTGTGATATAGAATCACAGAGTGATTTGAGTTGGAAGGGACCTTAAAGACCAGCTAGTCCAAACGCCCTGCCATGGCCAGGAACATCTTGCTGACAAGGCTGCTTGAAGCCCCATCCAGCCTGGCCTTGAACACTTCCAGGGATGGGGCATCCACAGCTTCTCTGGGCAACCTGTGCCAATGGTTCTTCACACTCATTGTAAAAAATGTATTCCTTATGTCCAAAGTAGGTCTACCCTCTTTCTGTTTCAAACCATTTCCTCCTGCCCTGTCACTACAGGCCTTGGCAAAACATATTTCTTTCAAGTGCCTTTATATACTGAAAGGCTGTAAGGTCTTTCTGGAGCCTTCTCTCCTCCAGGCTGAACAACTCCAACTCTCCAGCTTTCCTCACAGCAGAGCTGCTCGAGCCCTCAGAGCATCTTTGTGTCCCTCCTCTGGACCCACTCTAACAGGGTCCTTCTTGTCCTGAGGACCCCAGAGCTGGACACAGCACTTCAGGTGACGTATTACCAGGGCAGAATCCTGCCCCCTGACCTGCACCATTTTACAGCTGTGATAGAAAAAGTAATGACATTTGCACGTCTGACTACATCAAAATGTCATTGCAGCCATCAACCTGTGACTGAGCCATTAGGGTAACAAATGTGCAGTGAGGCCATACCAAAGGCTCTGTTTAGGGTTGACGCAATGTGCAACTCTGCCTAAAGCAGCAGAACACCTAAATGTTGGAGTACCTTCTGGCATTTTCATGCAGACAGTTTAACGTGTCTGTGGTGTACACTTATTCTTTGTACTTTTTTTCCCCCTGCTTTTTCCATTTTGGTTGAGTAACATTCTCCACAAATGGGTGTAGGGAGTCTGGGTTTGAAAAAAGAAAATCACCTTCTTCGGCTGGAAAAGAAGTGGAGAAATGATGGGAGCAGCCATAGAGGCAACCAAAGACAGTGACGGTAGATGGGATATCTGGGGAGTTGATTTTTTTCCTTGTTCACTTCTTTCACACTTAACATTAAATACATTCTAAAATCTGATAAATGAGGTGGAGGATCTAGCTGGTGGTTGCAAAGATAGTCAGGTAGCTTTGGAATCAGTGAATGGCTCAGTTCTATTCAGACCACCAGGAGATAAACCCAAAGCATCATCTTGGCTATTCCAACAGCCCCATGGAAGGAAGACCTGTTCCTTCTGTCTGATTTCTGCAAACTAGCCATGGCTATTTTTTGTGTTCTTTATTTGTTCTTTATGAAAGAAAGGAAAGGAAAAAGAAAACCCAAAAGGATTCTATTCTTTAATATTGCTAGTGTCATTTTATATTAGTCTATATTTTTCTTCTTTCAGTGTGGGTAAGAAAAATGGGAAAGTATTTTCCCGTAACTTGCTTCTGATTAAGTTAACAAATAAGATCACAAATTTCTGGATGCTGCCTAAGTCTGGGCACTGCAAAGCCCAGTCTCAGGCATAGCAATTGTTGTGCAACAACAGCAAGTCCAAGAAGTTTGAGATACAATTACTATAAACTATAGACTTACACACACAAGTCATTTACACAGTACATTCATAACAGCTCAGAAGGTTTTGGGTTCTCTTGACAATCTTTTTCACATACCTGAATGTTGACAGTTTTGAAAACAAAGGAAATTAACTTTGCTAATTACCATGGCCATCACCACTGCAATATGAACAAGTATACATCAGTCCAAACTTCGTGTTGATCCAATTCTTAGCCAGGACTGACAAATCTTTGAAATTGTGAAGAGGGATAGAATATCTTGTAATCACTTTCCAGTCTCTTTTTGGAAGATATTGGGAAACCCAGATCCTATTGGCAAAATTCAAAGAAGATTCAAGGGGACCAAGACTTCACTTGCCTTCAGAACATTCTTCTTGATAACATCTTCATTTTATAAACTTTGTCAAAGTTCCATTTCAGATCCAACTTTTGTCATGCAATATGACAAAACATGACACATATGGGGTCATTTTGTACTTCATCCATCCAGACTGTGATATGTCTGCATGCCTTATACAATCCCTCTGAATGTGTGAAACATATGCAGTACACATTTATGTAAAAACAGTAGTTTTTCCTTTTGAGCTTACCTCCGTTAAGTCAACAAACTTGTGTCTGATGCTAGGTGTAGACTCAATAGCTCGTATTTGTTGAATTAGTTCATATCTTTTCCTGTACTCATCCTCCTCTTCTTCTAAAGCTTGCCGGAGAAGTTCTTCGCTTTCTTCGCAAACTTGCTGAACTGAAAGATAAGAATTAATCTCAGCTGTTTGCCTATTTTAACAAGTAGTCCATCTGGAGAAAAATTCATATGCATTTGTGAATAATGATACTTGATCTAAAGGTACTTGAGGGAACAGTCTGGCATTGGTAGGAGGAATCATTAAAGAAACATTAAATGAGTACTTCCCACCTCCACCATCTATCCTTCTATTCAGCACATAAATGTACTATATACATACACAGACACTTTGAATTACTGCTTTGTAATTTCTGTTCTCATTTGTGCATACTGTTTCCTTACTTAATAAGAGGATATTATACAATAGAAAATATTCATAGTCTTTCAAGCTATGTATATCCTAGAGAAGACTGAATTGCAAAGGCTGGTAGGCTCTGTTAGTCCATTTTGGAGTGGCTAACACTCTCTGCCTGCCTCAATCCTTGTGAATACAACTATGGAGATACACAAGCAGAGAAGTCTGCTCACCAAAATATGCCCACCTAGAGGCAGTCTGTTCACACAGAAATTGTTAACATGGCACTGCATTGGATATGTACAGCCATGTCAGCTGAACAGCCTGCGCTTTACTGGCTAATGCATTAACTGAAGAATTTTCTCCAAGGATAGGATGAGTAACATTATTTCTCTTCATCCTAACGACTGGTCTATCTTGGATTTGTGACATCCTTTTCCCTTGTGATGTTGCCCTTCTCAAGGATGACTATTCTTTCCTTAGTTACAGTCTTCTTCTCTGGATGGTCTTTTCTGGAGAAGACAATAATCTCAAGCTGTGTTTCTTCCACGGCGATTGCCATGCAAAATTATATGAATCACAAGAATCTGAGCTTCATAACTGCATTTGACAAAAAGTAGAGTCATTTACATGTGCTACGTTTAGATAGAAGGGAAACTGGTAGCAGAACATTAGCCTCTCATGTATTTCTCCCATTTAAACAAAGAGTAATTCCCATGACTAGTAGTTTAGAATTTCTGATCTACCCATTACCAGAATGGCAATTATATCCTATATCCCAGAATTCATGGGAATGTATAGCCTGGGTCTTTCCATCAATTTCATGTTCCCTTCTGTAAAAATTGTAATTGGCCCACTAAAAGAATGATGAAGTAATTTGGGGATATTAAGCATCATCTCTCATTTTTCTGGCAATATATAAATACCTATCTGTTGTTTGTATTCCTGGATCTTTGCTTTTACTTGCTTTACATTCTTGTGTCCTTCCACAACCTGTTCCACCAGCTCTTTCATTTCTTTCTGTTCCTGTAGACGTTTCTCTGTGTACAGCTGCATCAGTTCTGCTTTCTAAATCACAAACAAACAGGTGAATACAACTCCTGATAACTGATGATCTGAGTGCCTCAATCTTTGAAACAGGGCAAGGACAACTGGATTCAAGCTATTACATCATCCACAAAAGTAGCAAAGGACATTGGCTGGGGACAAGATAGAGACCCAGATTTAGGCTCCCCTCTCTATGTTTTATTTATTTATACACAACTGCCCTGCATGACATTTGTACTGCTATTTTCCATGATTCCCTCCTATATGTTTCCAAGAGCAGACAGAAAGAGTAATTTCTGGGTCTGGTTGTTAGATAGCAAGAACTGTGCTAATCTGATACACTGCTGGTTGTGTGCCTGCAGGAACTTCTTGGGCCCAAGTTATAGCTCTGGTAACTTAAAGTCCACTTTGGGGTACCATGTTCCTTTCTTTGTCAGAGGAAAGGAACAAGAAGCAGGAAAATGGATTTTCCCAGACTAGATTCCTTGCTGTTCTTCCTGTTTTAGAGGGAAGACCAGAGTTCAAAAGAAGGAAGATGGTCAGCACGACAGCTGCTGGTGAATGGGCAATTGGTGCACGGTATGTTTGGAAATTGCATATGGATAAAATGTTCTGCTGGCATCTGTTAAATAGCAAAGGGAGCTACCTGGAATTGGTCAGGTTAGAGCAAGTCTTATTTGCACAACCCGAAATCTATTCATTTTGGGACATCTCTGCTAACAAATAAAACACATATGCTCTGAAGTTGAAGTGAATGTAACAATCGTGATAATTGAATTGAATATAACAATCACTCAGTTGTACACACTGGTGTTCACTTTAAGCTTCTGCTATAGTCTTTCTAAACAAACATGAAGACTTAATGCCAAAAAAATTGAAAGGTATTATAGGACAGAAAATTAACTCACTAAGCAAATTTTTCTTTTGTAGCATGGTCTTTATGAAAATTTTGTACATTTGTGCCCCATTTTACGCTGCTGAGACACTCCACAGCCATTTGTGAGATGGTCAAGAGACATGTATTGGCCTATATGGCATAGCAACAAACTTGACAAAAAGAAAAGAAAAGCCTGTGATGGTGGCTATGAAAAGTTTAAAATCTATTAGTATTGTTGATTCTTGATCACCTGTTAATTTATAGGAAAAGCCCTGGGAAAATGTAATGTGATTCGTGAAAATAACAAAAAGATCTAGCAATGATTTTGAGAAACTCTGATTTGCCAGATTGAAAACAGTGTGAAAATATTTCTTGGCATAAATACTCAGTTTTCCATATAGATGGATCCAAAGAGGGTTCTTTGCCTGAATTTTCCCCTAAGAGAGATCTAGGTGTGTCAGATAATATGAAGTAAATTGAATTATATCAGTTTTAAAAAAAGAAATTCTTTCAAATTTGTGTCTCTCATTTTAAAAGATAAAGAAATCAGTTCTGTATTGTTGATTTCATTGCTAATGGTGCTTAGTATCTCAGTATCTGTTCAAAAAGGATTTGCATAATGACAGAATATAGGGGAGCATGCTTTGATCTGCTTTTATTCATAAGTGTTAATCAAATCAAATACTTGCAAAAAGTACTTTAATGTATAAGCATTGCTGTATCTGGAAGTTATAGCACTCTTTTTCCTTTGTTTGCAGACTCCAGTGAGTAAAGACCCTGCATAGAACTTTTACACCTTCTTATAGTAGGAATCATCTGTGGTATGTTTTGCACAGGTTGGAAGTTGGCGAGACTTGAACATCCCTCTATATATTACCTCTTCTCTCAACAGATCAGCTTTCTTCTTATTTTCTTGAGTTACATTCTGATGGGCTAGAACTGCCTCCTCGTAACTCAGTTTTCCTTGAAGCCTCCTACACTCAATTTCAGCCAGCTGTTCTTCCACATCTTTTTCACGCATCTGTTTCTGCCATTTCAAGAATTCAGATGGGTCTCCAGCCCCTTGTAGCAAATTTTCAATTCTGCAAGAGAGGAAGAAAGAATACACTGTTCTAGGGATCTGGCTTCTTAGCCCTGCCTTGGTTTGTAAAACATTTCCAATAGTCTCTGATAGAAAGTGATTGATCCCTGCAGAGAAAAAAGGCAGTCATCACAAAATCATTTGACAGATATATTTTAATTCCAGTCTAAGAGGTGTTCCTATTATGTGGAAAGCTTGACAAGGCCAGACCAGGAGAAAGTGCATGAGGGCACAGACCTGAAAGTTTTCAATAAAACAAAGGCCCAAGAGAGGGCAAACTTCAGCTATGTATGGAGTCTTGTAAGGAGCAGAGAGAATCAGGCTAAAGGTACATACATTTTCCCAGAGGACTGCTTTGCTTAAAGGTAGAAAGAATAAACAACTTTTCTCTTTGGCAATAATCTCGTCCACCTTAATAACAAGAACAAAAAACTTGTGCTTAACACTATTTCTGTTTTGTATTTTGTCAATTAAATAATGTTGTTGTAATGAGGCAAAGAAGTATTCAGCTGTTAAGCAAAGTCACATCCCTATTTTTTGTGCTCAGCTGAGAGAGAAAAGCATAGCAAAGCCCTGGGGCAGGCCCATCAAAGTCCTTCAGCAGAGGAGGGAATGAGCCAATAACTAGGGCAGAGACACAAACATGGAGTGAACTGCATCCTACTGCCGCTCCCCAATGCATATACACGTGATATATCTATCTTTATATATATCTATATATATTTATCTCTATGTATCTGTTTTGTGTTAAATGCAGCTGAAGATTAAAACTCGTTAATATAAAATAGTGTCAAGTTACAAGGAAAATCTATTGCTTTGCTGAGTGGAACAAATTCTACCAGCTAGAGTGAACAGTAGCATATGCAATACGGAAGAACCTCAATATACATGAATAGCTGAAAACAGAACCCGAGGGACATATAATACCTACCTGCTAGAATCCTGATGCATGAACCAAAACCTGCTAGGTCCAAAGATCAAATCCAAACTTACACAGTCTTTCCAGGACTTAAAATGCTAACAATATTTAGTGCTTGGCCTGCTAAGGCAGGTGGATTAGAAGTAATACTAAAGCAAGATGACACGATATAGGTTTTATCTTTGTGAACTTTTTAGTGAAAATGTTCTGTAATTCTAGCTATAGAACACAACCTGCAGTGGCCAACCAGAAGTCACCCTCTCCCTAGTCAACATCCTCTGAAAACGCGTGCTGTTGAATAAGGATTCTTTATGCCAGAGGAATCCTTATGTCAGGATTTCTTAGAGCCCTAAATGCACAAAAGGACCTGCATCCTCTTATTACCCCCCTTCCCATCACCCTGGATTCAGTGCTTGTGTTCAAAGACAGCTCTGTTGCAGTGTGACTAACATTGGATGGGACTGGAGTGAAAAGAGCAGAGTGAGGAAGAGCTATGGAAAGCCCTGGTTGGTGTGTGTGTAGTTCCTTCCCAGAAGACATGTTTAAACCCACGTTAGCAGCCTTGCTCCTTGCCTAAGCAGTGCTGTAGATAAGCCTGCACCCAGCCTGGGGCCGAGCTGACCCTGCTTTCCTGGCTTGCCTTCCTGGCTGGACCTTGGCCCTGACTCAGCCCTTTGGACTCGCAGCAGTCACTGCACCCTTGGCTGACCCTGCTGTCTGTCCCTGTCCCTGCCCTGCTGCCTGCCAGGGCACCGTGGAGCTGCTGTCAGTGAGGACACTGTCCTTCCGTGTCTTGCTGTCATTCTCAGCTCTTGGCTTATCTTGCTTTAAGGAACAGCACATTCTTTGTGTGCTATGTCCCCCTGTGATAGAAATGGACAGGTATTTCCATATACATATAAACAAGTTCAAGTATCAAACTTGGCATGTAGTTGAGCACAACCATTGAAGAATACAGAGATATATTAAATTATTTGGATTAATATAGATGCATCTTTTATGAAGGACATAGAAATAGGTGTGTATTCAGGTCAGTATTTAGTCTGGAGAATTGGAATACATATAAAAGTGATCCCTGTTGGACTTTGCAAGTGGACACTAGCCAGAGTGCTAAATCAGAACACAGTAACACTGTACAGTAAGTACAGAAAAACAATGACTTTACTGTAGACTTTTTCTTCAGTTCACTTCTCTCTTCATTTGTCAAATGTTTTTATATAGTAGAACGCCTTACAACAGACCCATTAGTTTAATTTACCTGGTATTTACTTAATTGTTTTTAATGTGGGTAATTATCCTATATCTAGGGATGTGAAAAGCATCCAGGTGGAGTGCAGTCATACCTTTTGAGCTCCTCTTCCAATTTCCGCTGGTAGAGGGCATCCTCCCTCAAAATAGCCGCTGTGTTTAATTTAATGGGTATATTGTCAATCTGTCAGGAAAGGGAATGTATATTCCATAGTTAGTAATGTAAACCATAAAACAGAGTATAAAAACATCTCAGTGGGTTAAATAAATTGACCCAAGACAGCATAAATTTTGCTTAAAGCATTCATCTAGCATTAATCTGACATTCACAATGAAATTGCATGCTGTTCATAAACCACTCGAGCTGCTTAAGAAATCAGCAAAGTCCCCCAAGTGGATTATAAATTTGTAATCACTCTTGGACCATGTCAAATCCCATAGAATGTCTTCACTTCCTTTCATATTTTCCAGCGCTCATATACATTGTGCAAAGGGATTCCATCTGTTTTGAACAGAGACAATAAACTGTCTCTCTGAAAGATGGTCAGTTAGCCAAAACAGTGAAGCAAAACATAAGCAGCACCTTTTATAGGAAGATCTTAGAAGCATTTTATAAATAATCACTATTACAACTTAAAAGTAGTTGCAAGACAACTGGAATCTCCCATAGCTATACCCATTTTCTAGAAAGTAGAAGTGGAGTTCTCAGTGACATTCAGGCCTCATGGTGTAACTTGGACTAGATCCTGTGGCTGCTTTGTAATTCTTCAAAGTATTGTGTTAAGACTGACTCCCAGACAACTTCTAAATACTGAAGGAGGAAGGGATAAATTTCTCTGCCAGTTAAAATTGTTCCCTGCACAGGTAGGGTATTCAGAAAAAATGGGTCACCTTTGCAGACACATTTAAGAGACCTGATCTGAACCAAGGCAAACAGTGTTGCTGAAATAAGAACTGGGATCATTCCTGCAGAAAAAACAAAGCTTAATCATAACACATTTGACTTAAAGCCAGACAAGTTCTGTGAGTAGAATTAAAACATATATTTAAATCCCAAATTAAGAACTTAATGATTGGCGAGAAACAGATGCACAGAATCATTCAAGCTACATACTGCAAATACTGTATGCCCAAATATGAACTGCAGTCTCCTGAAATACATACGCTAACTGGAAAAAGCATGCTTTATAATTTGTATTAATTAGGTAGGTTGAGGATAGCAAACACATTCCATCACCTAGCACTCACTAAGTAAAATTACTGTTTTTACACAGATGGCATATTTTAATGCACAGAAATTAATTTCCTGTCAGTTTCTTGACAAAATGATGATAACTTGAAGAATTTAGGGAAAGAATCCAAACCAATGTATTTTATTTCTTTCATCTGACTCACTATGACTTCTTAATGCCCAATGATGTTCTTTCTATCTTTTGATGTGCTTCTCAACACATCTCAAAGCCTTCTGCATTATATGAACAGTTTGTATTTTATGCCTGTACTGTGTATAAAATGTTTCCTTAGAGTAGACATTTTCTCTGACACATGTAGATGTTTCATACTTTTGACAATTTTCTATGTGTACAGATTTCATGTTCTGTATTTACCAACTATAATTTGGATAGAGAACTGAACTAAGAATGATTCTGGAAATACCTTTAACTTCTGTTTCACAGTTTATTGACCAGAAATATGACTGTATGACAATGAAACAGAAATATGGCAATATAGTAAAAATAATTAGAACTCCCAAGATATATGAAAGCAGGTATAAGTAAAATAACTGAATAGATTCTTCTATGTCATATAGTATCAAGGAAGTTCTGAATTTTACTCATTGTCTTCCTGTTGTGAGATATCTTCCCTTTTTTCAAGATGAGAAAATGAAAAAAACTGGGAAAATCACAGAACACTCTAATTCTTGTGGAAAAATATTGTATTCACTATTGCCACCTAATGAATGTGCAATAGCTCACCAAAACCAATAAATATGTAAAGAGCAAAGATATGAGCAAGAGGCCGACTGAGACAGAGTGATGATGCACTTGTACTGTTTCATTCTCCCAGAGAAAAGGATGAATAGTTACTCTGGAGCAGCAAGAGAAATAATTGCTGCTGCACATAATAAATGTCTCTGAAATGAAAAAAAAATTAATATACTGTGGATGTTCTAAACAGAGGAAAGCAAAATACTAGTTGGTTTAAACATTATATAATTTCATTAATTCAAAGATAGATTAAAATTTTATATATACATCTTGGATAAACCTTCCTCTTAGGATTTGTCTTACAGAGTTTCACAGGCGAGAAGACAACAGGAATAGAAAGTATTTTAAAAGTCAATAACAATATGCCTATCTCTGCTTGAAAGTTACAGCAGTATCTTGAATATCACCTAGCCAACCTTTAAGGCAAATGTGTTTAGACAAGATAAAACTGTTTATGCATCTAGAAGAGATACCAGCAAGTTTTAGAAGTGGCCCTGATCAATGCCAGAGGATGCCAGATCCATATTCTTCTTGATGCAATATAGGCAGATGGTTTGACTCTTGTTAGTCTGCACTAAAGTTTTATTATTTTATATTATCAGAAAGGGCAGTGGAATATACAGTGTTTTGAACTGAGCCCACATAATTACAGGTCATATGTGTTTTGTTTTAACTATGCAAATGTTTCCTGGTTTGGGTTTTTTCTCTTTCTTTTTATGCAATGAACTAGGATCTTATTACTTTACTGTAATTTAAATGCTGCTGGACTGTAAGCAAGCAGACTGAGTAGCTGATACTGTTACCAAAGATAACTTCAGTGTGTGATAAATGCCAGACAGGCTTTAGAAATACTTGCCAGATGCCCAGTCCCCAAGGAGAGAATCAATCTTTCCACAGTGTTTATGAGCTGTACCTAAATACATAGTTTTAAAGACTAAGCAGACCTGCTCACAAGATATTTGAGATAACAATACAAGCACAGCTTCCACCGTAAATTATTCTGCATAAGAACTTGAAACAAATGAAAAGTGCCAGATTGAACAATATAAGACTGAAGATGAACTGTAGTGCAGTTATTGCAGAAACAGAAATGTGAGTTTTGTGTGTTACACTGTTAAGGCTGAACAGCTCTTTTTCCATGTTTACAATTCTCTGACCCTTGAAAATTCTAGAAGAGAAGCAATCAGGATAGTGGATTTCATGACCTCAGTATGTGCCTGAAGGAAACAAGGCAAACATCCAGCCTGATTGTATATTGTGCATCAGACAGTCATTAGCTGGAATGATTGCTCAGCATTCTTTAGGATCTCATTTTGAAACAGTGATGCACTGATGCAAGATTCATCTGTCCTTACGCTGAGTTCTTAAATCAAGAGTTTACAATTCTTTTTTTGCTGGGGACAATTCTCATTTCATACTATTTTACATAAAATCTTCTTCCTTTGTAACTGAAAACACTGTTAGGGCAATATGCTTACATTGTGCAACTGCACACAATTTACCTCAGGGAACCAAGAGGTTTAATCATCCTGACCAGCCTCACCCAGGATGTCCACTCACACCTCTGCTCACTGGTCTGGGAGCCCCACTTAGACCCAGAAACGGGTTTCAGTTCTTTCCCATTATGCTGGGGATTTTTCTACTCCTGCTTGTCTCTCCAGTTCTGTCTCCTGCTGTCATGGACCCGACTTGCTGTTGGAGCTTTGTCTCCTGACTGGACTTTTGGCTGGACCCCAGACCTGCCTTGTTCCCTTGTTTTGTCCAAGGGTGACTTGCTGTCAGCAGAACCTGTCACTGCCACCAACCTCCTCCATTCAGACACTGTGTCCTGGTTGGTGAGGGCACTGCCTGTGCTTTCATTACCTTTGGCTCCTTATTTCTCTTCCCTGATGGAGAAGCCATGCTCTTGTCACTCCCTGACCATTTCTTTGTGGATTGTTAATGATGCATAGGACAAAATCTATGAGCCACAGTCCCAATCCATCCCATGCTCCTGGCCACAGGCTTTAGCATAAAAACATGAGCTCCAGTTAAGTTTTAATCACCCCAGAATTTGCAGGTATATCAAATTTTCAAGTACATTTGACAACAGTTCCTTAAAAGTTACTCACCTTGCTTTGGATCTTTTGAGCCTTGAATGCTGGTTTACTCTCCATACTATCCTGTATGTTCTGCAGTTCAAACCAAAAATATATTGTTTCATTTCAGAAACAAATTTTCAATTACTCAGCAAAATATATCAAAAATAATGCTTGAATATTCATCTAGAGTAACAAATAGACAGGGAACATATTTTGGAATTGTAATATCCACAAAAACTTGCTATCTATACCCAACCTAGTGGGAATATGACCATACAAAGGCAGGTCCAAATACTGACTAAAATAATGCTAAGAAGTAACAGTGATTCTTTGTTTGACTATGAAATATTACTTATATATATACATGAATATATTCAGCGTTTAACTGAAATAAATACTGGGAGGACAAAATAGAATGTCAAAGCACACTTCATGAAATTATTAATTAGTGGCAGAATTCTACTTATGCTTACTAATTTAATGATGTTAGATACTGATGTGAAACTGTCTGGTATCATGGGGATGAACACAGTGAATAGAATATGCAGTACTGATGCTGAAATGAATATATTACATACATAGTTTGGTGACATAACTGTGAACTGGGAATTAACCAAAGCAAGAATTCTGTATGAACAGGACCATTATTCCCTCAGCTTGGCAGCTCCGTGGCATAAAAGTTAATGGAAAACCAATATGTGGATTTAGAGAAATATTGCCAGATTGGAGACTTGTTGGAGCAGTTTCACAGAAAGGTTGATTATCTCAAAATTAGGAAAATAATAAAGTAGCACCAGAAGTAAAAGAAAAAGGGGTTGTGCATTATGCACACAAAGAGGCAAATGTTGATATAGGGATAGGAATTGACACTACAGCTACAAATCATAGTGCATAATTTCTAAGTCCAAATAAATATAATTTTTCAAATACTCTAAGATATCTTTAAATACTCCAGGCACTTTTCATCTTCATACTGGGGGACTTTTAGGCATGTATTTTGCACCATACCTCTCTCTTTTCAGGCTTGATGGTTGCGCACCTGAACGGATCAGTATTTGCTTTCAGGAGCAGATCCTAAAATTAAAACAATTAAATTAAAGAGTGTGGTACATTTAAATTCTCTAACAATAACTTTATGTCTCAAAAAGCCTTGTAGCCCCAACTACTATATTCACAGAATCAGAGAATGGTTTGGATTGGAAGGGACCTTAAAGGTCATCTCGTTCCAAAGCCCCTGCCATGGGCAGGGACACCTTCCACTAGGCAAGGTTGTTCAGAGCTCCATTCAGCCTGTCCTTGAGCTCTTCCAGGGATGGGGCATCCACAACTTTATTAAGCATCCTGTGTGAGTGCCTCACCACTCTCACAGTAAGGAATTTCTTCCCAATATCTGACTGAAATTTATCCTCCTTCAGTTTGAAGCCATCCCTCCTTGTCCTGTCACTACCTGCTCTCGTAAAAAGTCCTTCTCCATCTTTCTTGTGGGCTCCCTTCAGGTACTGGAAGGCCACAATTAGGTCACTCTGAAGCCTTCTCTTCTCCAGTCTGAGCAATCCCAATTCTCTCAGCCTTTCTTCATAGGAGAGCTGCTCCATCCCTCTGATCATCTTGGTTGCATCCTCTGGCCTCACTCCAACAGCTCCGTGTCCTTCCTGTGCTGGGCCCCAGAGCTGCTGCAGCTCTGCAGGTGGGGTGTCACCAGAGCAGAGGGGGAGAATCCCCTCCCTCCCCTGCTGCCCATGGTGCTCTGGGTGAGCCCAGGACAGGATGGTTCTGGGCTGGGAGTGCCCATGGCTGGGTCCTGTCCAGCCCCTCAGCCACAGCACCCCCAAGTCCTCCCCAGGGTTGCTCTGATCTGTTCATCCCCAGCCTGGGCAGGCACCAGGGGCTGCCCTGACCCCGGTGCAGCTCCTTGTACTTGGTTTTGTTACAGCTCATGAGATTCCCATGGGCCATTTCTTGAGCCTGTCCAGGTCCCTCGGGGTGGTGTCCTGTCCTGCAGGTGTGTGAACTGCAACGCTCAGCTTGGTGTCACCTGCAAGTGTGCTGGGAGTGCACTCAGTCCCTTCATCAGTGCCATTAATGAAGATATGAAACAACACTGCTCCCAAGATGGATTCCAAAAGCTTGACTTAGTATTTACATTAATTTTCATGCCTGATTAATACTCGAAGTAAGCAAGTATTGATTTTGCACATAGTTCTGCCTGGATGTATCCTTTGCATAGGACATCAGGCCTTTGATAGGTCTGCCCATATCAAACAAGTTGCTTGTCCAGATTTCAGCTCAGAAGCATCATAATTATCCATGGCACATCAGTACCATTGGCAGTAACTGTTTCCAGATAGCTGACAAACAATGGCTTTGGTTTTGAGTTACATTAGAAAATTGTGATCAGGGGATCACTGCACCAGGGGTTGATTCACTAGGCACACCCTTGGCAGTAATTTCCATGTCATTATAAAGGGGGAAGTACAGGCAACCACATTTCTAGTCTCTGGGTATTTATTTATTTTGGTTGTAAACCAAATCTCTAATCAAAGCTGTGCAGACTAGATTTTCTAATGGCTCTCTGGGCAGCAGCTGATAACATCAGTGTTTCTATAACTGTCTAGAGTGTGGCTTCCAGTGTTCTCACTCCTCACAGATGCTCAGATGCTATGAAACAAATGGCATTTTTCATGCATATTTCTGCTAAGACCCATCATTTCAGCTTGCTTAGCAAACAGTCTAGGGAATTGACCTTTGTGAATGCTTTGGATGCTTTTAATAACATTCCAGAAGCAACAAAACCTGCTTTTATTGCAGATGTAATTTCTGTGGTCGTTTTCCTTTGTTTCTTGTATTCATGCATTTTCTTTACTGAAGAACGTGGCTGGTTGTTAAGTGATTTTACAGTTGTCATAGATTTTTGATGGTAAAAGCACTGTGCTATTTGGCTTTTCTTTTCCAGTTTTTCTAGGAAGTTTTTTAACATGCAAATAAGCACACAGACAAATAGACATGCTTTCCCCACAATATGGAAATTACAAAAGGATAAAAAATAACATTGTATTGTTTTATATCAAGCATAGGTGATGTGATGGGCCACCAAAAGGAACGCAAAGTTTATCCCCCCAGAATCTGTCACACATTAAAGTTTTCACTATAGTTTAGGAACAGATTCCAGCGCCCCTTTCGCACAGACATGAGGAGAGCCCACAACAGTAATGAATGGACTTGTACAGGCTAGTGAAAACCAGAGTCAGGCATTTTCAAAATGGGGTGGGAGAGTGCTGATAAAAAGGAGTCACTTGGCATACCTTTTATCAAGTCTGTATTATTATTCAATTGGATGTGGTGATTGCAGTGTGTGGAGGGGAAAGAAAGTCAAAATGGACATTTAATTAATTCCTTTCCAAGAAGACAACAACAATCTGCTATAACTATGAGCTACCTCATTGAACAAGATTCACGCCAAAGTTTGGATCAAACAGCTAGACCTGTTTGTATTTTCCAGGCCCTCCCTTCTCCTGTTGTCTTAACACACAGACCACGTGCTCTGCTTCTTTACAAACCAGGATGACTTCCCACTCTCTCAGCCTGCTGAGAGGCATATATGAAGAATATGTAAGAGTATGAAGTCTGCACAAAAAAGAAGTCAGAATCCGCTGATATTTTAAAACAGTGAATAACGTGGTTATTTTTCGATTCCTACAGAAAAAAAAACCCCAAAAAAAGAATCCATTTCATAAAATCAAATTCAAAATAATGAAATTATTACAAAATAAATAAGAAGCCTTAATAAATAAGGAATACCTTAAATATCCACATATCCTGTGGGACTAGAAGAACCATTGTGAAGAAAAGAAAGTAATCGTGTTTCTGCTACTTTACATGGCTGCTTGCAAATTTTCTCTCATGGTACTTATATAATGAGTAAAAGGTGGACCTTGTCTTGGACAATTAATAATAAAAAAAAGGACATGGGAAAAGGGTGCTAGAACAGAGTAGAGGATACAAACTATTGTAGAGGAAAAAGCCATGAACTATTTAGGTGCAAAAGCAGATATGTTCCAGATAGAGTTCTAAGATTTGTGAAGATGAAACAATACAGAAGAACCAGTTTAGAAGAAAGGAAAGAATAGAACAAGAACAAAATACACTTACTTTTGCTTTTTGGAGATTTTTTGTTTTGATTTCCTCTAGTTGCTTTCTTTCCTTTGGAGGCTTATATGTGCCTGGAGGAACCTATATAAAAAGACAACCTCTCGAATATGAGATATAAAACATTCCAAATGACACATTCTTGCAGAGAAAGAATAGGTTCACTTCTATAGAAGTGAACTTTTACCATAGAACAGCAGCAGTTATTTTTTAAAATATTGATTCTTTTCTATTAGTGCCACTCTAGAAGACACGGACAAATTCCAGTTAGTTGGGACTACCCAACTTTTCAGTCCTGTTCAATATAACACAAACCCTGGTCAAAAGACCAGAACGGAAGACAAATTTGGAACTAGTACAAGAAAGGCTAAAGCAATAATAAATCCTATAGGCCCTATCAAAGGGAGAAAAATGTTGCCAGAGTGGGAACAGTTCTGTTTGGCATTTCATAAATTTCAGCTTCACAGCAACAACAGCCAGATAGGGCAGCTGAATAAAGTTAAGCTGTGGAGCTCTCTGGCACTGTGTGCGGTAGTATCAACAAGTTACAGACTCCAAAGAAGTTCACGGAGGAGAAATCCTTTGAAGTTTAATAAATACCCAGGCACTTCATTGTAACTGGGGAGGTCTTTGAGCTGGTGGGACGCTGAGAAGGCAGTTGGAGAAGAGCAGCAGGTGTCCCACTCCTCTGGTCTTCCCAGACAACAGTGTTAAAGCACTGCTGGAAAAAATACACTGGGCAAAACGGGCCTTTGCTCTGGCTTACCATGGCTATCCCAATGTCCTTGTAAGGGAAAATCATTGCAGGTGTGGATTAAATGTTTGGAGGTAGAGGACTCAGAGGGTCCTCCTAAGACTAGTCAAAGATTTGGGAAAGCAATCACATGTCAGCTAAAATGACCAGGACATGACTGGCTGTCCATTGGATCAGCAGGACATTAGGGACTTTGGGCAGATTTCTGTATTTGCCTGAACAATAAATTTAGCCTAGAGTAAGCTCTGAAAAAAGACTGGATGTCTCCTTCCTGTGAGGGTGAGATAGTCTGACAGTTTACTGGACATCTGCCTAAATATTTATCTTGCTAAAATGTGCTAGATCAATTAGAAGTTACAGAAGTAATACAGGTATTAATGGGGGAAATATATATTCTGTATTGTACTGGAGGTCTGTTCAGGGAACATGGAAATCCCATCTAGCTTTATTGGACTATATAATGAGCTATGCATTCAAAAAAATCATGAATCTGAGGGACCTTCCACTGCTTTTGCTATGTGACATCTTTATCTACTGATAAAACCAATGCACAAACAGGAGAAGATAGCAATTAAATGCACTGGTAGGACTGCTCAAATATTTTTGTGAGCTTTTAAAGTGAAGTAGAAGTGAAAGTATTTCCCAGCAGTATCTAAGAATTTTTATTATGCTTTTAGGGATGGAGAAATGAAAGCCCAGAGGATTTGCAAAGGGTTCCACAGGCAGTGAGTATCAGTTTATTTCACTCTTCTTCCTACTCATGTGCTTTACCTACAAAACTGCACTCATCTGCCAGAGTAAGCTGAAAATCTCTCCTTAGAAACTGCTATGCTTATTCCAAGTAATTTAAGGAGGAGCCTTTTCAATCAGCTGTTTCAAAAACATTCTTAGCCTTGTGATTTAGCCCATGGGGATGAGTACCGAACAGACAGACAATACAGCAATTCCCAGTTGTTGGAAGAGGATAAAAAATCGCTATAAGTAAATTGTAAATTATAGCAACAGAGAGATCAAAAAAGCCCAAACTGCACCTACTTAATTCAAATGTGAAAAAAACGGGGTTGGGAATAAGAGACAATAACTTTGTTTTCCCTTTCAGTGGTCAGCTACACATAGTCTGTGTGATATCCCTTAATCAGAGGTTTATTCAGGGAGTAGGTACCACAAGAAGTTTAAGGAAGAACAAAATGAAAAATCGTTTTGAACTTTGGTACTCATCACTCTTCTATTTTTTAAAGTTACTATTTAAAAAAAAAATTAAAATTTTTTTAAAGTTACTTCTATTTTTTTTAAGTCATGAGATGGACAAGGGCAAGCTAATGCAATGCTATTGTATTAAAGGTTTCTGTTTTTATAGTTAAGATCACAAGTATATTGTTGGGTCTGTATATTTGCAAACAAAATCCTCTGTATTGGCCAAATGATTTCACCCATTTAATTACTTTAAATAATCTGCAGCTTCACTCATGAAGCACAGCTAAAATAATAGGGAAAATATCTAAAAAATGCATTAAATTTGGCTGAAGGTGTTACAATAACATCCCAGTGCAGCCTTTTTCTTTTAAAAATATACTACTGTTTTACAGACAATCCAAAACTAAAATAATAAAAAAAAAAATAAAATAATCTTATTATTTTAGTATAGTGCTGATATTAAAAGAATAGATTTTGTTACTGTAGGCCAAGATATCCAAGAAGGTTGAATGTGTCCAAATAATTTTGCATGTTATCAGGTTTATGCACCTGTCTCCATTTGTTTCCTCTGCAAACTTCAAGGTAAAGCACTCATTTTCCTTTGCAGAATTGTATTTAGGAATGTTTGCATGCATATGGGCACTCTTATGTCTGCATCCATGTGAGTGTGTGCCAAGCCAGTGGAGACAGAAATTTATAACCTTTAGACTAAATATTTGGAGTGAATTGTTTCATTGTTAGATTTCTATATTAAAATGTTTTTCCTTTTTACTTAGTGACACCCATTTCTGAAGAACATTTGTGATGATGAATGATTATCCTAAGCTTCTCAGCTTACATTACTCCAAGACCAGTTACCTTCCAAGGCCAGTGGGGAATTTCATCTCATTATAGGTCACTGAGACAACCAGCCTGTCTTCTGCAATAACCCAGAGCCCAGTGCTCCTCTGGGAAGGGAGAGTGTGTCCAGCGCACAGGATGGCAGTGCCCTCAACCCAATGTATGTGAGACACCTCAACTTACTTGGAAAGAAACGCCTAGAATAAAATAATACTAAAAGCAATACCTAAAATAATAATCCTGTTAATCAGAATGAACTAGTTGCACCACAGGGATGCAAAATCCAGATGCTTCCATGTAATTCTGTAAAGCTGTTCCAATGTTGAACAGTAACTGTGGGTAGTGACTACAATAGTCGCTGCTGATAAACCCGGTGACAAGTTCTTTGACAAGTGCATGAAAACGACGAGTAAAAAATGGGTATCACATAAAATGAACACCTTTGTGAGAAAATGGATGAGAACATTTCTGCAGAAGATTATGGGATGTAATCTGGAAGATCTTGATTTCTGTGCATTCCTGTGAATTACAGACACCCCTCCACCATACAGGAGCCACACCTATGGCTGGCTCTCACCTTACTGACCCTTTCTTGCCATCTGAGCTGCGTTTTCAGTCTCTGTTCATTTCAGGATGTGAACTGGTGATGCTGGTAACAATGTGGCAAATTGAAGTGAAGGCTAATTTGCTGAAAGAGGTACAGAAATGACTAGAAAATACCTCACTACTACACTAATGGCTTTGGATTCACACAAGCTTTGAATTTGCAAACCTGGCCAGAATGTAAACCAAATTTAGTATAATCTGAACAACACAAATGAACTTCACTAAATGCCTCTGCATTAAAGCAAATTTATTCTAAGAGGGGCTGCAGAGCATAAAGTTCTAAAATGACAGCAACATGACTCATTCCTATACTGATTAAGTGGTTATTAAATGTAGTTTTTCAGAGCCTGGTATTAAGCTGTTTCAATGTAAAATCCCATTAACTGTATAACACACTACCACTAAATTGCTCTGCCATCCTAAGATGTAAATGGTTTCTAAGAGCATTCAACACATGTATTATTTAAAACCTGAAGTACTAATACAAGGTGGCAGATAATGCCCAATTCTATGACTTCTGAGCTCACTTCCCACTGCATTTAAATACAGATGATTTTGCAGTCTTTATTAAGTTAGTCATAGCAGATTGATCCCAGATCCTGTTTGCTTTACCCCAGTGACATAACAAGTAACATGTACCAGTGTAACTAAATCACAGTCTGAGACAATAAGTAAAATAACTTAGCATTTCAAAGGTAAATCTAGTCTCATTTTTACATGAGCAACGAATTTAAACTGAAAAACCTTAATTTTAGAGACTCAACATTAAGACAAATAGAAATAAAATTCCACCTTCAAGGAGGAGCTACAAACCTAGAGTCCATCTCATTTCCAGTGAAACTGCTTCTCCATTTATTTTAATGAGAATTCATCTGAAAAAAAAATCTAAATTTATGAAACATTTTCATTTGATTGTTCTTTTCTTACCTCCTTCAGGGCATGATCCATAGCAAACCTCTTACAAAACCAAGGACTACCAGAAACACTCATATCAATGCTGTCATCAATTTATACCCATTTTTTATTTCTACTTCTGAAAGTCAAAAAACAACTACAGGAACCAATCTTTTACCTTTTGTCTGGTTGGCTTATGAAAATAATTAGTTTTTTGTTTTTTTAAAGAAATCTGACCTTTAGTAACATAGATAATTGCCAAAGTCCTTTTCAATCTGTCAAAGCTTGTAGATTTTCTATAATTGCTTTAAAGAGGTTGTTAACTCCCCAACCAAGATTTTGTGCACAAGCACACATAAAATTTAGTGCCTTTCAAAAAATAAATCAACTTACAGGTTTGCTGTTTACCAGTACTGGCAGAGGTGCTGATGGAGGTGGAGGAACGGCACGTGGTTTGGGTACAGTCAATTTAAATTCCTTTGGCTGAGTGACTCTCGAAGGCTTGACAGTGGTGGTACGATTACTTAATTTATCTGTGAGCTTTTCAATCAGTTGCTGCACTTTTGGCTGCCACCTTCAAATAAAACCAGGTCTTTCAATTTTATTTTGTTTTTTAACTTTCACACAAACTTACACACAGTATATGAGGTTGGCATTGGTGCGAATTCTGTAATGTGTCCAGCCATTCAATTTTAATAAAACTGTCGTGTGAATCTGTTCTCAGGATTTAGCTAGCCTGTGAAGCTAGACTAGCTTCACCTCTTGGTAGGTGCTATCTATCCAGATGACTATTGATGAAATAGCCACCGTTTTTACAGAATAAGCAACTATCTTACTGGTTTGTTTGTGGCAGGACAAGATTGGGAGTCAGAACAGCAGCTGTCATGAGCTAATTACACACTTAACATACTTAGATGAAGAGACTGTGGTCAGTGATCTGAGTGTTGCCACATGAACCGACAGAGAACATGCAGATCAATCTGAAAGCACAGTTCTAATAAATAAAATAGAAAGATGTGAGTTTGGTGAATTATCAAATGAACCTTCACTGAACCCTGGGGGCAGCCAAGCAGATTTTGATTTCTGTGTTTGGATTTGGCTTGTATGAAGGTTCAGATTTCTTCCAAGGATTGACAGGAAGATGCAGATTAAAGGTAAAACACAAACAGGATACCACAGTCTAATTACAATGACAGCTTCATGCCATTTATTCTTCCTCTATATATGTTCTATCCTTATATATTACACATGCAATGGAGCTTTCCCAGAACTTCAAAAGCAGATGACAATGCAAATTTACAGTAAGTTGTTTATATTAGTGTTACCTTACCCTGTCATTACAGGGTGAGGCTTCCAAGTAACTTATGCAAGTAATGAAGCTCCACTAAAATAAGTAAGACCTTTTATATTAACCTGACTGATATTAGAAAGAGGAATACAAAGACACATTTAAAAGAATTTCAGCTACTGAACTGACTAAATTCAACACTGCATCCTCAGCCCCCTGAAGGATGTTTCAAACCCAGTAACCAAATCTGGTCTTTAACATTCTTGTGTAACTTACATTTGCCACTTCCAGGCAAAACAAGGGCTCATTGCATGGAGTGTAACTGACTGTGGAGGACAGCTCCAATGAGCTGGGTGCTTATGAAACAAGCAGTGGCCTAAGCATCAGCCTGCATGAATGTATATGTGCAAGAACTTCGTGGGTAGGGATGTATATCTCTTATACCTCTATACCTCTCTATCTGTATCTGTATACTATTGTAAGCATTGGTATAATTAGAATCACTACAATGGAACATCTTAAGTCAAATTCTGACTTCGGATATATCCCTGTGGTCCCTCTAGAACTCAGAGGAATTCGGAGCAGTTCAGGCCAAATCTATGTTATACATTTGCTAAACTGCTAATAAACTACACAGTGTGAAAGGATTAATTCGAGGGACTTTGATATGAGAGAACCAGATGCAAATTCCTTTTCAGCTGACATTGTCTGTAGCATGTTTTTGTCTAACAGTGTTTGCTATCATCAGGGTTAATCTATACTGCGTTGAGAAGGATGCGTGACTGCAGCCATACTGATGTAATTTATCTGTTCTGGGTAAAAATGAGAGTAAAAAGTGACCCAGTAGGCTGCAGAGCTACTGTTTCTCCACATGAAAATGTTCCTGTTTGGCAAGGGTACAGTTGCTACCATATCACCACCTAACCAGTGAGTGGATGCACCTCAGAGCATTTAAGCTGATAAATGATGCTGTAACTGCGTAAATAAATAATAATTTTAAAATACTTGCTTATATGCTTATCTGATTTGCTCAGAAGGGATTTTATGACCATCAGGATAAACAAGTCTGTGCATAAAGCCAAACTCAGGAAAGTCAAACACTTTTTCAAATGCTTAATGTCATACAGATGTTGAAGTAGTGATGAGGCATGACATCTAACTCTGTAAGATAATTTGAACCTTCTATTTTACTTTTTTCAGAGTACAGTGTTTTATCTATTCAGGAGAATCAGGGAGCAAATGTACAACAGCTGTGAAAGGACTTCTCTAAGACAGAACCTTGCCTCTGGGTAAGTAAAAGGGATTACTAAAGTCTTATGTAGACAAGAAGGGTTCTGAGTGACTTCAAGAGGAGAAACACTTTAACAGAAATGTGAGCTTTCAGGGGATGCTCTCCCCAGCTTTTAAATTTTGAGGTGGCCAGAGGCTACTTAAATACTACTTACCTTAGCAGTGGATCAATCCAGTTCTCTTTTACATACACTGAATCGTAGAAGTGACTCCATTCATCTTTTATCCATGTGTTCAGATTCTTCTTTTCGAAGAAGAATCTAAGAAACTAATAATAAGTGGTTTCTTTTAAATATAGAAGTTGAAGAAGACAGCTGCTTTTACTACAAACACTGCTAAAGAATTTGTTTGTATTTTACCTTGTAATTACAACCATAGATGCTCGGTATTTTTAGGTTCTTATTAGTTGATGAACAGTCCCATGTCTTTTAGCTTTATTTTGTGAAACACTAATAGATACTAAATTTTTTTTTTGTGGCAGAAAAACCAAACAAGAGGCTACAACACAGAGATGTGTTGATTTATCTTTAACTTGCTTCAAACATTGTGAAACAAAAGTTTTATTCAAAATTAATTACTACTGGAATACACTGATTTTAGTATAATTTTACAATAGTTTCAGAGTCTAATATACCCAAGGTGGACTTCTGATTACCTATAACTGGATGACCCATGAAGCCCAGAAATATGTCAGGCCTGGCACTGCACCTGAATTACTTAAGTTCTTTTCAGCCCCCTGGGAACTGGGCAGAGAGAATTGCTGAAAACTATAGTAAATGCTATACAATGTGGCTTCTTCTTTTATTGAAATATAATTAATTGGCATATTCCCATTAAACGAGAAAACTGAAATTTGGCACACTTATACACTGCGGGGTTCTACATAGTGGAAAAATAGCAACTAACATTTGAACTTTTGTTTGCCACTGCAGTTCACCAGAAGGTCAAAAGCCTTTCTTTAAATCTTGAACCCTTCAAATGGCCTTTTGAAACACTCTTGAGAAATGGCACTCAGATTCAGCCTGTCATTTACAGCAATATAAATTCCAAACTTGAACCTTAGCTCTTCCATTAAAATTCTTGGAAACAAAAGTACAAGCATGACGCTGAAATAATCACAGTAAAAGCAAAAAGGTGCACTAAATAATATTGACATTATGAGACATACTGGGAAGCAGTGCACTGTCACTTTGAGAAGCTCCAAATGGAGACTTGCAGAGCTTATTAGTTTGGGTTTGTCATCAGCCCCATTTTAAGTTGTTTTACAGAGCCATAGAGTTCTTTGTATTGAGTTTTAAGTTCTGCAGGACTACCAAGGAGCTTCTTAATCCAAATTAAGAATTTGGGCCTGGGTGCCAGGCCCAAGGTGCCTCAGAACTTTGAATAATTCAGCTACAAACAATTCATATTTGACTCAACGTGTTTGCTGCAGATGTTCAACAGATCTAGAAAGCACGTTACTTGGAATCCATAGTCTCAATGTGACCATTTCCAAGGAATTAACCTATAAATTTAGCCTTATTTTAATCGATTGTGCGTTTGGTAGTCAAAAGACTGATCAGCACTACAGGACTAGATGAGTATTACCCCCTTGGATTCCCATTCTTGTCTAGAAACTACTGCTGCTCCCTAAATTTGCAGATGTCATCTTATTAATACACCATCCAAAAGAAGATCATTTATCCTTAAAAGCTTGATTATAAACTAAGTGTTGAATTGCGAAGAAGTTGGGGTTTTTGATGCTTCCAGATTCCATGGATTTTAGTAATCATATGGCAAGGAATGCATTTCACCCCATTGGTCTAGAAAGCCATTCATTGCCCTTACAGAAGATCTTCCACTGTTGCACATGCATATTGGATTAAATTTGTCACCTAACAGTAATTTGTACTTCTGCAATGTATAAATACAATGTCAGAAGTCTAGACAGGATTCATACCCTCCACTGCAAAGGATGCACGGTGTGGACACTATTTCTAGCAGTTATTGTAACAAAATTGTACATCCAGTTATCCCAGCAGTAAGTGTGATTACAGTGAACATGTCCCCTGCCACAGTACTCAAAGTTTATTAAAACTGTGGGTTTAAACCCATCTAAACAAGTGTGTATTCAGGGATTATAATACAGGATTGATCATGAGCTGATAGACTTAAAATGAGGCAGACTCTAAGGTTTGAGCTGATTTCAAATTTCTAGGTATTCGGAGAGCTCACAGAAATAGAAATACTGCAGGTGGTGACTTGTAAATACTCCAGGTTTTTTTCACTATCTTCCATTAAGCGGAACTCCTCTCTCTGTGTCCTCTTTTATAGCCTAGTCCATCCTCAGAGGCTTCAGTCAGCTGTCTACACAGTGCCATGTGAAACTACACCTCTGAGTCGTTGTTTCAGCTCTCACTGTCTCCTAAATATTTGGTGTAACTATCCTTCACAAAGCAACTCAACTAACTCTTCAAGGCAGATAAAACTATAATAAAGGCATACAGTGATTTCTAGCTGTTGTATTTAACAGCTGGCTGTTAACCCTTGAGGCTTCCTACTGCAGCACCAGTCCTGTACTGGTTACTAACATTTCTCTCTGTATTAAAACAAATAGGTAATTATGTGATCGATAAATACTATTTTGCACTCCTGAGGTACAGAGAATGTTTAACTGCATAATCAGATATCAACACCGTGATGTATATTATTGTACTGTTTTAGTCACAGTCCCCAGAGAAAGGCTACAGTAAGGATATGCCACAATATGCATCATACTAGAGAATTCTTGGAACTCAGTCCTGGAATGGTCATCCAGGCACCAAAGGGATTGCAAATGGCAATGCAGGATGACTGGACACAATTTCTGATCAGTGTGCCTGAGCCAAAGTCCACAATCTTACTTTTGATAATCCCTATCACAGATGGTGATAAGACAAGAGAAACTTTTGTGCTTTGTGAATTGAATTGCTAGGAAAAATCCCTAATATTTCTGTTTTGTCTTTGGCCCATGTGACACAGGTGGAAAACCCAGTATCAGCAGTCACTGCTTTTACAGCAGCAGAATGGGGCTTCTCTCAGATTTCTGGTTGGATGTTTCCAGGCCCTGTCTCCTTAGCAAAGTCACTGGTAGTCATTTTGGTAACAGCATTATTCTGCTTCTCTGTCTTGAACATTCCAAAAGTTTCACTACTCAGCATGATAATCAGGATCCATTTCCCTTTTGGAAGGGGTGGAATTACACCAGCAATGAATCATGCCCACTTTTATATTTTAATGTATACTCTGGCTGTAGTAAGACAAGGGTGAAAAATTAAAGACTGTTTTGTAATGCATTTTTACAGATGGGTTGAATTAATACCTTTTGAGAATTTGAACATAATATTCTTAATGCACTTTTACACAGTAAGATTGTACAGATTTCTAGAAAACAAATAAAAAATGGCAAATTTCTTCATCTGCTATTATCTTTACATCAGGCCGTTGTAGAGCTGAAATGCTTATATTCACAATATAAGCTTTTGACTCTTAAGGAAGTGACTGCCAGAAAGAGCAGGTTCTGTTTCTCCATACAGATCAGCCACTGCCTGAGAACATCACTGACCCAACTTAGACTGGTTTTACCCAGCATCCACTGTGAGGCTGATCTTGTCCTACTATTCCTCCTCACCATAAAAGCTATTACAAAGCCCAGTTCTTATGTAGTGATACTCCTCTGAAGATCTCTGAAGTTCTTTAGAACTGCTTTTGGAAGCAATCAGAACACAAAACAGAACAAATCACGTTCTTACATGTTAGAAAATAAACCCTACATATTTTGCATTTTTTACAAGGCAATTAAGAAATTACAAAGCTGTTTACTTCAACTTTTTATTTCAACAGTGTATTCTCTCTAACACGCAATTCCTTAAATTTTAAAATAAATATAGAAGAATAGCACCTAGAATAATAGAATACAAAAATAGATTTGTGCTAGCAATGCATGGCTGATTTCTTAAAAGGAGAATCACACTAAAGATACCAGACTGGGTTTTATCCTATGGTTCTGTAATTATATAAAGAATTCTTGCATGTATTCTTAATATTACAGAATGAGAGCTTGTGGTTTTCTGTTCAAGCAGATGAACATATGTAGGTGAAGTAGCATTGTTATTATGCCTAAATGAAAATATTTGAACATTCATCAAACATAGGGAAACACTGTGACTTTGAGTTGAATGGATTCCATCATACAGGTCTTTAAGGGAAAGGTCTTTAATCTCACACAGATCTCATTCACCTGAAGGCTACTCACTTGAGTAGCAATGATGAAGAAAATTCCATTCAGCCTATGATGTGCTAAATTTATTTTTTAATTAAAGTGAATCTGTCCTAGGTAAATATATGTGAATATTTTTTCAGTGCCTTAATTGAACTCAGACATAACAGTCATCAGGCAAAATCTAGAGGTCAGCATTCTGAAGGAGAATCCCAAATTTCTGATAACTTTTGTTGCTAAGGCTGCAGATCTGCCTTCTGCTGTTTTTGTCTCTGTTGCTGGGGGGACGAAATGCTGCTTCTAAATCCTCTGCTGCAGGTGCATTAATTTAATCTAGCATCACTTTGGAGACAAAGAAACTGTTCTAATGCAAGCGAATTAAAACTAGGTACCATGGTGATGAGGATCTGGTAAGACACTTAAGCAAACCAAGTTACACCTGCTACAATGATAGCAGGTGCATACCATTGGAATATGCAGCACTTCCCTAACAGAAAAGAGTTATTCCAGACGAGGGAGGAGAAATTATCTAAACCAGAACATCAGGGCACTGATGCTTAAGCCACATAAAGCTAGATGAATGGCATCAACAAGAGATAACTGGCATGAAGTGGGAAAATTGTGTTGCTAGCTGAATGAGCTCAAGATGCATCCAATCCAGTGGCTCGTGTCTAAGATGTTTACCAAAGAAGGGGCTGGGAGAGCATTTTAGACAGAGTGATTTGTCTGTCTACCAGATTATGATAATTCTTCCAGCCACTCCTCTGTTCTTTCTAACTGTTAATGAAATATATCATTTTTGTCTCTGAATGGAATTAATAATAAGCATTCCATAGTAAGTCCATTTAAAACCAGACAACTTAACCTACTCTCTCCCTGCATATTGCAAAGCAACTCATTAAAGAGACAGTGGCATCCACATGAACATTCAAAGTAATCACTATAAGGATAAACCTTAGCCTTTTGAGTATTAATAATTAAAATTTGCCTATCTCTTTAATTCCATCTTTGTTATTCAAACAGTGTGTTTGGACTATGCTTTGAAACATCTGGATGATCAAAGGTTACAGATGCTGTGTCACCAGTGATTTAATTTTTAGCCCATTTTCCTGAGAAAATAGGGCTTATGAGAAAGCATTGCTGCTCAGTTTATTCCTCTGCTCCTCTTTACAACATAGCTTTTAAGATAATTAGCACTTTCATTTTGAAAGAGAAGCAGAAAATATTTATATTTCTACAGTTATAGTGAAAGATAGCAAACAAATAGTGGAGCAAACTCCAAATCCATGACTCCAGAAAAGGACAGGGAAGCAGAATTTTGTTGTGCCACTTTTTATTCAGCAGCAGTGGTTTGGTCAGTTGCATGTTGTATTGGGGCAATTGGTACATGCATAGCTCCAAGCCAGCCAGTGATTTTTGGGAAGGAGAAAAAGTGATGGAAGCACAATATGCTTGATAATGAAAGTGGCAGTAAGTTGTTCAGGGGAAAGAAGAACAGTAAGCAGCAGGAACTCTAAGTTTCAATAGATGCATTGCATTTGAAAAAACCATCTAAAGTCAAAGAATGTGAGCAGAGGCAAGAGTGAGTGTGCAATTTAGAGGGACAATTGTAAATGACATAAACTGTGAATTGTGTGATTATTCTACCTTCTCAGGTTATATAAAATACATTTTAAATTATCTTTAACTGAATATGAGAATCACGCTGTAAGTAAAGAAATTGACTGGTTTTGTGATTACAAAATTTAATTTAATTTCTGAATTTAAACAGAAAATAACACTAGTTTCTCCATTTAAATTATTCTCAAAATTGAGATTAATCTGATCTATCAAACACAGATAGTTATTTTCTTAAAATGTTTTGTATTTGATTACCTTTTGCATTTTTGCAGTGTCCAAGGATTTCACTATTCTGCTGAAGTGCTGAAGACCAATCTCTTCTAGTTGAAAAGCAGCTAGATAACAGATAACTATCAAAAGATACATACATTTAAAATCAGCAGGCAACTCTGATAAACCTATACCCTATACTCAACATACTCTGGGATTTAGTCTGTTACCTTAATTTTAAACAATTTTGATAGCGAATTTTTCAAAATACTTTGGTTTCGATGTTGTCAGAGAGGATAGATCTTTCTCTGTTTTTCCAAATTCATAGTTTATTATACATAACAATATTATAGACAACAAAAAATTTAAACATAAAATTTAGTATTTCTAGTATTTATTTTGCTTTCTTTTCCAAGTGACCTTTTTGACTAAAATGTTGTAACCTTTGCTTTTATTCTGAATTGGAATAAAATCCAGTTTTTCAATTGTGAAATTTCAAACCTGAATCTTGTACCCTCTATGGTAAGTACACAGTTCAATGATCTTAGAGGTCTTTTCCAACCAAAATGATTTATGATTCTATTCTATGATACAAGAAGAGGCACAGTCAGTACTGTGAAATTTTAGTAGACTTGTAAAGTTCATGAGCTCCTGTATGAGCTTTCATCACACTCACTTTGATCAATCAGGCTTCACTTACAGTGCAGTGTTTTAGCTGTCACCAAACAGAAATGCTAAAATAAGTAAATTCTGACCAATGTGCTGCAACCAACTCAGTGTATCTTTAGGCTTCAATCTCATGCTTTAGTACAGCAACATATTTAATCAGTCTTAGCAGAATATACATTTATCTCCTACAAGCTTTATTAAATTCAAATCTGCTCACACATAGCAACAGCCTTTATAAGCAGCTTTGATCATTTAAGTGTCAATGCAGCTTGGCAAAGGGAATCACAAGCAGCTTAAAAAAATGTAAGCCAATGACCTTAGACTCTCAACTTGTTGATAAAGGAAAATTTTCTGTGCCTACCCTCTGCCTATGATTAATGGAGGCTTTTGAGTAGACCAGTCCTGACAATCCAATTATAGTAACACTCAGCTTAAAGGTATAATTTATGTGCCCCAGACAATGAAAAACATGGCTCTGGAGAAATGGAGACAATGAAGCATTACCATTTAGTATAAACTCAATACACTAATAATTTCATCCTTGACAGTTTAGGCTCCCTTTTGTTTGTTGTTTGATTTAGACTTCTATACTTTCCCAGATTGTGACAGAAGCAACCAGAATTGCCATAAAAATTTAGTAGCTTTTAAAATATAAAATGTAGATATATTTATATTAGGTAAGTTTCTTTGTATTTTTCAACCACTTTGAATTAAGTTGACTTTCAAATATACCCACAAAGATTCAGAACTTATCTGACTTAGAGAACCAGTGACAGGAGTATTTGTGATTCCAGCTTGTTTAGGGACTTATTAGATCAACCTCAGCATGTGTGTATTAAATAAATAGCATAAAATATTTTTTAAATTAATTTTTAATGTACTTCTCAATACCTGAAATAACTTTGGGAGTAGGGACTACCTTAATTAACTAGCTCATGCTATCAGGTATAGTTGTATCATAACTGATTCTAATCAAGTAACTAATAAAATGAAATTAATTGACCTCACTCCTGGAGACAGACAAGTCTACTGATGTCAGTGTGATGGTCAGTAATGAAGAAACCCATGTACGGATAGAGACAGTTGTGTCTGCACACTGTGGGATGTGCTGTGTTCCTCAGCACACGGAGCTTTGTTATACAGTTTTGAATCTGAATGGCAGAGGTATTGGGTTGCATAGAAGAGAATAAAGGGAAATCACCGAAGAACATTTTTAAAGGGATGGTTAAACTTCCAAGATGCTTCTTCCAGCCACTGATGCTATTTTCCACCTTTGTCTTACCTGACTTTCTGTAAAATTCCAGTTAACACCTGTAAGAGTTTAGACTAAATAACAATTTCAGGTTTTACATTTCACATCATAAAGACATTGGAAAAAGTCCTTTACTTCATACTGCACTCGGCAAAATGACAATGCTTCCAATGTAATATAATAACAAGACCTACATTAGTAAAATGCTATTTTCTTGAAGTTTTGTGGTAAAGACATTCGGTGTTGTAAAGAAAACTTACCTATATAGAGATTACGCTCAGAAATTGGGCAGTATCTTCCATCCTGAACATAAAAGGCATTGACTACTACATCCAATATGGATTTATATTCTATGCATCCTGCTAACGTATCCAATAAAATTTTTTTTTCTGTCACGTTAAGAATCTATAGGGATACAAAATTAATAATGATTAATGTATTCTGGAAAGAAAATGTTAGTTGTGTACAAAAAGTACAATAATTTTGAAGTAACTGGGAAACATGAACAATGAACAGCAGTGCCTTTGGTGGGGCTGCTGACCTTCTAATGCCATCAAATAAGGGCAGTCCTAGCAAACAAATGGCCCTTGTTAAGTAAAATGTAACTTTCTCTAAAGTTAAGTGTTCATTTTATCTGCTGACATACACATTGAGTTAAAAGACCTTGATGTGTGAATGTCAGCAGTTGATGCAAAGAAAATGCGAAGTCTCTGAGCTATAAGCAATGATTTACTTAGTCAGCAGTATGAGAAACTTACAGTAAGAGTTTGGTTTTCCCACAGGAAACCTCTTCTTTGTTGGTGAAGTCTCTGCTACTTAGGGAGACTAAATTGAGACGAAAAGCTGGACAGAGATTATGGAAAAGACTCTTAACTGCTAATAAAACCTAACTTTGGAGAATATGACTAATTTAATCTAAACCTGTGAGTGCCAGCGCTCTTTCTTATCCAGCTACGCTCTTGGTCACTCATAATGTTCATGCAGTATCCCAAGAGAACAGCAGAATTGGATGCTCACTGCCTTCTGGATCCTACCCCATAATCACTTTAAAAAGTTGGAATGCTCCTCAACTTTACAGAGAGTTTCAATCATAATAAATAACCTATGGAATATCTGCTACTATATGAGATAAACTTCTAGTATGAACCACCTTTAAATATTGCAATAAAATCTGAGACCCAGAACAGTTTGTTATTACTTGAATTGAAAATGGACAGCTGAGCTATGACAAAATGACAAACAATAATGATCCTTTGATTTAAGGAGGTTTGACAAGAAGATGAGAAAAAAGGCTAAGTGCATCTTCTGAAAACATGTAGTCCATTTGATGTAAGATCTCTCCCAGAGCTCTGAGGTGTGGGAACAATTGAACTGCAATAATATATCAGATGAGAGGCTCACCTTGCCTAGTAGGCTGTCTGCTATCCTCCTGATTGTTTTATTTCCCTAACATAATTCATTTCTATTTTATGGGTATTATTAGATGTTGCTGGATGGAACTCTGTGAGTTTTCTGACGTGTGACAGTATACAAGGGCTTTGAGATTGAGCAAATACAAGGCAAAACTTTTAAATTACCATTCTAGTATCTAAATGTTAAAAATTATGCAGAAGAATTCAAAATATATTTTCTCAGGTTGTCATTCAGAGCAAGCATAAATTTTTTTCACTACTCCTGCTCAAAAGTCAGATTTCATTCCCTCTAATTTGTGCATCATCATGAAGAAAAATGAGGAAAGAGATTGAACAAGTCTTAAAAGATGCAAAAAAAAAATTAAAAATATGGGAAATATGGACTCCATCTTGCTAAGCACTGAGGATTCTTGAGAGGCACATTGTTCATTCCAAATATATCTTTTATGGATGAAGATTTATGGAAGTTCTTTCATAAAATAACGAAAATACATAAATCGAATGCCCCACTAAATAATGAAAAATATATATATCATATTTGATATAACTTAGACTTCACTACAAAAGGCAAAAGCAAACCTCAATAACTGATTGGCAAAGTGAGAGAGGATATAGTTCCAGTGAAGGCAGGACTGTGATTTTGAATCTAAAACAATTGCTCCCCTTGAGCAAATGGTGTTGAAGAAACTGCAGAAAATACTAGCTCTGGTAATAAACAGAAAGTCCATAAAAACTGGTCAAGCCTGTTGGAAACAAGCCCAACAAAAACCCTCTCAACTATCTCTGCTAGAAAGCTAAAATTTCAGTAGTTTTCAAGATCTTTATTAGATTCGAATCTTTGCATTCACGTTCTGTGTTCTTTGATATAAAGTGCTATGGTAAACCTGTGCTTTTCAAATGCACTTTGGAGAGACGGCCAAAAGTAGACAAACAGGTAACAAGAGGACACCACCTGTGCCCAAATAAGCTATGCAATAGAGACTACAGCATAAAAATGCAATTGCCTGCCTACATTTACTCTACTGTTACAGCTCTGAGTTAACAAGTCAGTCAGAAGTGTTAGGATGAACACAGAAGTTCTTACTCTTGCTTACACCTTGAGCAAGAATATACATAACCACTACAAGCAACAAGGTGGCAGCAGTGCAGCCTGGGGACAGCTCTGCCCCACAACATCAGTGCTGACTGGCAATTCTGGGGACAGCAGGCCAAATAGTCTTGTCATGAAACATAATCAGCTGAATCTGTTTTCAGCCACAGAAGGTATTAAATGTTCTGTTTCTACGTGTAAAAATCAAGAATAGTTGAGCAGCCTGCAGCTGTGTCACCTAAGGAAGTGATCTCATCACATCTCAATCAACTAAACAAGACTGGGCAGGAGGAATACTTGGATAGGAAATCCCAAAGGTGAGCCAGTTGTTGGCTAAGCCCTGCAGACAATCTAGTGAATCAGAACCTGAGCCAGTGCTTTAAACCACTTTGGATACTCTCTGCATAGAAAGTGCATTGTGTCTCCCACAAATTTCATCAAGGATATTTACAGTTTATCTGTGTATCTGAAATAATAATGGCTTTGGGAAAGTAATATGGTGGGTAGGTGTAATTTCTAGCACAAATTCCTCTGTGCATTCTTTCTGTGGGGCTTTGTGCTGTGTATTTCAGAGTGGGTCAAGTGATCCTGAAATGGTACAGTATGACAGATTGTATGTTTATAGCACCGTTTGTATGAGGATTCAAAACACCTTACTAGCTTTAATTGCATGTAATGAGATTCCTTTTGGGTAATAAAATTTTTTAAATGCAAGAGCTATGGCATGGAGCAGGTAAGAGATTTGCCGCAGGCAACACACTAAGTCATTGGTGCTAACAAGAAATAATAAACACTAATTTGTGAGCATTGATTCTGTCCATCAGAGCAACTTCTTTCCTTTTCAAGTATATGTGAATCACATATTTCCCTGAAACAACTAGCAGTTAGCTAAGTTTGCAAGCATGTGTGAGCCCTTCAGCAGAAGGAAGGCCAGATATTTTACTGGAGAAAGTACCACTTGCAGTGATCGTTTTCTGTTATATTGAATGTTAAAAATATTGGAAGACAAAACAGATCTTGAACAGATAGAAATATCTGAAAGTATTCTCTCTATGGCATTGAAATTCAGGTTTTTCTAATTACTAAGTGTTTAAGTTGCAAAAAAACCTGATTCTGTTTGAAATTATCCTGAGTGATCCTGGGAAAAAAATGTGATTCTTGTCTAATTATGTGCTGATTCATATTACGTACCCTTTTTGGGAAAAACTTAATACCTGTAGCCTGCTTCCATGGACATATTTTTCCTGCTCTCTGATGCAAAGCAATAGCTGGGAATCAGTCAAGTTTCCTCAAGGAGAGAAGAGACTGTGTAAGAAGGGCTTTGAATACAAACAACTTCCAGCACGGGTTAGTAAAAGAAATAGCATAAATTAAATGGAGAAATATCTGCAAAAGGCACACTTTGCCACTGTGAGTGTATCGTAATAAGGCTGGTCACAGTGGAACCTGTTTGAAGGGGCCAGAGAGATCAGAAAAGGAGAGAAAGAAAAGCTCTTCTCTCTGGAGAAAAAGAAGGAAAGAAATATCAGCCATGCTCTGTTTGAGACTTTTCAGGCTAAGGATATTGTTTAGGTGAAACAAACATTTTAGAAAGAAGATAATATTTGATGAAAAGATAAAATAGCTTTCACCTCTTGAGAGAACTGTGCAATAGCATGTAGTGAACTTATCTTCTTCTAGACAGAATGTGCACATTTTGCAGACACAGTCTGATTAGTTTAGAGTGTTTCAGAGATCAGTGCTCGTCCTCTCCAAGGGTCTAATCAAAATGCTATTAAAATGAAAGAAAATATTCCTACTGACGTCACCAGGGTTTGAAACAGTCACCAGAACTCAGTCGTCTTTCTCTCTGAAGTCAGTGGGAAAAAACCCCTGGGATCTACAGATATAAGTAGGAAAATATCCTGCTTCTACTATTCACAGTCTATGTAGCAGTCACAAGCTGGTATTTTTCATCAGCAGCAGACAATGCTGACCAATGCTGTACTAAGATATACAGTTAACATTATTTTCCCTTCTCCTTAATATTAAATCCCAGAATATTGCAGAAAACTCAGATTCTATCCCTTCCTTAGAAAGATCCTAATCTGCATTTATGTCAGTAGCTAATAATACAAATTAGACCTATATAATTTAGTAGGATTTTTTCGCCAAATCTGTCATTCTAACATTACATTGTCTTCATATTTAAAACTAAATCTGTGACTTTTGACATTTGTGGATTTTACTCACAGTTGAGTAAAATCACTTGAGTGGGCATGTGTGAGACACAGCTGAACCAGCACAAACGAGAACTATGAAGAGTTGTGCCAAATCACACCATGTTCTTGTGAAATGGGAAGCTCATAAACAGGCTCATCTTGCTATCAACATGAGAGGGATAAAGGAGCAGAACAGTGAATTTGGGGTTGCAGCTCCGGTTTTACAGAAATAAGCTTTTCTCTAGCTGGGATGTGTGTAGGAAGGTCAATATGATGGGTCTGATCCTACAACTCTAATTGAAGCAGATAATTCCTCTGAAAACAAAGTGAGTTATTTGCATAGAGAAAGGCACAAACATTGCATGGTAACTTCTGTGTTAAAATCTGTCTCTTGCTATCACAGCAAAATCTTGATTCTAACAGTCACAAGGAAGAACAATACCTGGCATGCTTCAGTGAGGTACAGAATTTAATCTTATTCAAAATGAACAGATGCAGTCCATATCTATAAAAGGTCCAATGAAACAATATCCTTATGTGCAACATGCACTGGATGAAAGATCCCTTTGGACATGGATCATTTTTGATAGATTTAAGTGAAGAATGCTTAATAAAAAGAAAGGGGTTTAGTACACAAGAATGAAAATATTATCTGGATGGCATCAGTCCGATAAAAGGAGTATTAAAAAGCATTTAGGAAGATAAACAAGGAGAAGTAATCTGGCCATTCAGATGAAGAACAACAGGAACAGATGTAAATTCGAATGTGAATATATAATAATTTAAAGATCTGAGACAGACATAGGAATTATTTTAAGTTAATATGTTAGGATAATTCAAATTGAACTCTGTTTTAATAGCAAAAAGGTCACAATATTGAAGCAAAAACATTTATCTGGACTTATTCGTTTTTAGGAGGTTTGAGGAAATAATATGATTCTTCATGACTGAAGGTGAGAGCTTGTTTTTTGCAATTAGGAATCATCCATCATATTGCTAATGAATCCATGTTCTTATTAAAAATATTTGCAGTGAAAAACAAGTCCAATATTCTGTTATAAACACTGTAAATTACAATACAATAAACATGAAGACTTTAAATAACTAAATTACAACTCAAAGGGTAGTTCTCTTCCTGGAAGAAAATCAAGTCTGATAACTCACTGAGAACAATAAAAAGAAATTCTTTTTCTGATATGTAGTTTACATGCAGCGGAAATAAAATGTATGGAATTTAAGATGTCTAGACTGATTTTGATCCTAATACTCTGATCAGAGGAAACTGTTATTCATCTCCCATTATTCAATAATTTAAAATCCTTCCATATTTAATCTCTTTTTCTCTAAAAACAAGAGGCTAATAATCAGTGAGTTTTTCTAACTCTACTTTTATACAGAAGCCTGAACTAGGAGTTGGAAGATAGGAACTGAGATTGGAATGTGTCTTCCTTGCTTCCTGAGTGGCCCTTGCAGAGATTATGTTCTCTCTTGACACCTTGGTTTTAAACATTGAGAACTACCACTGCATGGCACTCAGCAATTTGTTTATACATTTCCATCATACCAAAAGAACATTGTATCTTTATACATAGAGTGGTTCAGACACATCTGAACTACTGTCAGAATAATAGTTTACCTTTCTTTAACCTCACTTTCTTTCTCTTTAGCACTAATTTTCTGATTTCCTATTTGTATATTGAAACAGAGTGGTTGCAAGGTGCAACGAGTGAAGAATGTATCCCAGCAGTTATTTGATATGATATCTGCTTGATCTACCTCAATTACAAAAATGCAGGCAAAGATGGGTATTTTTTCAAAGCAATACATGAGGATTAGATGTGCAGCCATCGCTGCTTTAAGTGGGCTGTGTAAAGCTAAATCCCACATCCAGCTAGAAAAAGACATACCTCTGGAGAGCAGTATCTAATGCCACCATTCCCCTACAAATAAAGATGGCAAACTACTTATCTCATGTACACCAATGCATGTACAGGGTAATGCTTCTGACTTTGGGCAGTCCTGGAATACACTCGGAATCAGACTGTACACCAAATGTTTTCCAAAGAGATTTCTGTCTCAAAACTCGAAACTGAGAGAATATGTTCTACCTGAGCATATTCTCAGGTGGACCACTGATATTTGAATAAAATTGTAAAGATGCATTAAGAAATTAAAATAATAACAAACAAGAGGTTGCTTCTGCTTCTGCTGAAGTTAATGGACAACCTCCCATGTTATTTGAAAGGAACAAACTGAGAGCAGCTCACATGACCTGATAGATGTAACTAATTTTTGACAGAAACTTGTCAATTTTCAGGTTTTTACCTAACAATTTGGAAATATTAAGTAGTTTCAAACCCAGTGCAAGGAAACAGCTTGGGATGTATTTTCAAAGTGGCACACAGGGGTCAGCAGTGCCTTACAAATTTGGCCTTTTTCCTATGTAAATCCATGCACATTTAACCAAGTGAAAAATACCCGCTTGCGTGTGTTTTGTGTGAATTTAAACTGTAACAGTGAACTACGCTAAAGATTGTGTGTCCTTACCATGCTCAGCCCAGGGCAAGCAGAGCATTCACTACAATACAGGGTGAGCCTGGGACAAGCCGTGCTGGGTCAGTCTGGGGACCCAAAATGACAGAAGAGATCCTCTCACCTATTTTCTCTCTGGCATCTGCCTCGTGTGGGCTTCAGTTTGAAGAGAAGAGAGGGAGAGACTTCTCATTTGATTTAGGTAGAGTAGAGATCAGAACTGAATGTGCAAGAACTTTGAGGTGAGCAGAACAAGACCAAAGAGGTGAGCAGGATCTGCTGCACCGTGACAATAGTACTGGAATCAACCACTTGAAGAGATGGAACTGGGACAGGTTAAATAATGAGACCTGGGCAAGTAAACTTGAGGGCAAGAGAAAGGACAGGGATAGAAAGATGATGGAGCACAGAACAGAACTCAGTTTATCTTTCTCTGCCATCCACCCAATAGCTGGCTAGCAGAATATTCCAAAACTCTATAGTCAGCTGTTGCGCTCTGTCAAAATATAAAAATTTCTAGACAGTCTTTATCAAAGACCAAAATATACCATTTTACATAACCACATATTTTGACTTTCATTTTGATTATTTATGTAACCTTACATCCACCTAGAAATTAAAAAGAAAATCTTGCTGAAGATTGACTAAGCTCTGAACTGTGTCACCTTTGCAGCAGCACAGTGAAACCAACTGAAACCTGTTGGATTTTGACCAGAATATTCAACAATGACTGATGGTATACTTAGTAAAAGATCTAATACAGAAATCTATGAATTCCTTCTTATCATTTGCAAAGCAAATACATTTTTAACCCAATGGCTTCAACATGCCTTTTTCTTTTTTTTATACATTCATATTGTAAAGTCCTTCATTTTAAAATATATTTGTTTGCCCACTTTCACTTCTTTTCCTGTGCCTCAGTTCATCAGCTATTTTTGCTGCTTTAATTTGCAAGGATTCCCACAAGAGTGGTCTTATGCCACTGGTAAATGGTTGACAGGGATATTTGGATCAAGACAGATTGTGCCTTCCAGACTCCCTCTGTAGGACTGTATCCAACTTCCTTTCATAACATATTCCCATTTATCATGTATACAAATAAGAACCCTAAACTTCAGTCTAGGATGCTGGCCTCTCTCCGTGACTTTTCCTTGTCGTTGTTGTCAGTTTAATTTCAACAGTGCGAAGACAAGACTTCAGCACTCTCATGCTAATTCTTTTCTCAATTATTGGTTCTATTACCACCCTGCCTGTCAGTCAAACCCATAACTCCAGAGGTCATTTTTCATGCAGATTACTCCCCAGGATATCATCGCCAGTTTATGAGCACATCTTCCTCACTCTTTTAGAACAGTAGGTTTCAAATAGTATTTTCCTATCGCTTCATAGCTCAAGATCTAAGGTAGTGCCTCAGAATTTTCCACTTTATTGAAATAAACTTGTCTTTCGTGGGTTTAACTAACCCAATCTTAGTAAATCAACCATCTGGAATGCTGTCGTTAAGTTCATCCTGCTAGTCCATTGATTTGACCCACTTACTCCACCTACCATCTCACAGTTGATTCTAGCACATAAAACTAAAGCTGCCTGTCAAGATGCTTCACAACTCAGTTCCATTCTCCCTTTAATTTCTTAGTCTTTGCTTATGTCTTCCCCATTTCTGATGAGCCAAGGATACCCATCTCTTAATTTCCTTTATTAGATTTCCAAAGAAGTAATTTTGTTTAATTTCAATCAGTTCCTACATATACTTATATTGCTCCTAAAATCTACTTTATTCTGACAGAGGTTTTGCTCTGCAAAATGTCCTTGGCTCCTTACAGTTCAGGTGACAATGTGTGGCTGTCAGAGGTACTTATTTTGAGGATATGGCATTTGACAAGAACGGCATCACAGTGGCTCCTGCAGCCCCTGCTACTGGGGTGCTGAACTCCCTTGAACATGTTCTGGAATGACCTGTGTGTACTGTGTTTTTATTTTGAGAGAAATAATCTAGCCCAAAATTGTTGGTTTCACCAGGCATATCCCCAGATAGGTGAACAATAGGCTAAGGAGCATATTTTATGGAGATCATCAAGTTATCAAAGAACTCAACAATGCACCTCAGATATCACATTAGAAGACATAAAGACTCTAAACCATCCAAATACAATAAAGATATACATTATAAATGAAACATACAGTGCTAAAAATGACTGGAATCTGAATGCACTATAAAGGGAGGGAAAACTATTAATCAATTAGAAGAGTTATTGCATTAACCAATAAAAAGAGTTTCACAGACTAGAAATTTGTGACTTGTAGAAAAGTCAAGTGTGATATACTGCATACCTAAGTCAGTAAATAAATAAATATAGAGCTGTGTCTTGTAATTACTTAGATTTGTGCTCTTGGAATCTGACTCTCCTGATTTCTATCTGGTCACTAGACGACATGAGGTTTGCTATTTGTCATGCTGCTGGGCATGAGACAAACAAGTGTGAATCTAATCTGTGATTTAGAGCCAGGGTGTTAAACAGGATACAAACTGAAGGAAGTTTCTGCATGGGTTAGTTAATATTGCCTAATTGGTAAGTGACCAAGCCTGGAAATCATGTGTACAAAAATGATACAATATTTTTAGGATCATATGCCTCTTATGAGACAGAAAAGAAAGAAGTGAATTTTATGATGAATTTTAATCATCCATTTGGTACTGAAACAAAGCTGAATTTTACATAAACATAGAACTTACTTTTTACTTTCTTTGATAAATCCTGTGTAGTGACCTGAAACTAGCCCAGAGAGATTTTGGCCTTACCTTTGGCCTCAGCTACCCTGCCTGTCCTTCCCCTTTTGAAAGGGTTTACTATGAAACTTTAGATTCATGTTTCTCTAATGGAGTTACTGCTTCTTTTGTCTTTGTATCACCTTTCCTAGGCCGAGAAGAACAATGATCTGAACACTCAGTTTTATAAGTATTTATTTTGGCAGCAGTGGTAGCTGAATTCACCTGCTCTCTGCCCAGTGACAAATGATTATTTTGAAACGGGATCAGTTCCCTGATGTAATTCAGGATATGAATACACAGAGAGTTATGCCAGTACTACAAGGCAGGAGGGCAGGGTCAGAGAATGGGGGTCTGAGTGGCACCTGTTTAAGAAGGCAAGCACCCAAGGAATGGCTATGGAGCCACTGCTCAGCCCCTGGCTTTCATATCACACCTCCAGCTACATATTCTTGTAGTCATTTGTATTTATGCAAAATCAATGCAAAAGATTATCTAACTGGAGTAGCAGTGGTTTGTATCTTATTGTCAGAAGGGAAAATGAGCACTGGAGGGCTCATGGCAGTGTGGAATCAGGGCTCCAACAATGCCGTTTGATAACACATGGCACACACAGACAATAGCAATCTAAACAATATTACTGTCTTCCCTTAGTGATTTGCTAAAGCTGATTCAATCCAGTAGCTGCCTCAGCACAAGTCAGGGTGACACTGAGGACAAAGAGATGGGAAGAGGTGACAGACTGTGGTCAGGAAAGGATGGGAACTGCTTCAGCCAGAACAGACACAAATTGGCAAATCATGGTCTGGTTACTTGCAGCACTAAATTAGAATCTGGTAGCTGATTTATTGCCACTGTCCTTCTATCCCATTGTTCTGGTGGTCACTTAAGTCCTCAAAGCAAGAATATCTGATCCTGTGACTCAGCTTCTGAACTGCATTTGCACATAGAAATGGGTTGTGCTGTCAAAAACTTTTACTTGGAAGGAAGAAAGGAGTAAGAAACTACAGAACAGCTTAGTCAGAAGTGGTACAGAAGTTTTCCCTATCACTATCTGATCCACTTTAGAAGGTTGTTGCTTTCCTGTGTTTGTTCTTTTATTGTTGCTATCCAAGCAGTTTTTCAACCCCTCTGATCTTTACTGCCTTGTTTTCTGGTGATAACCATAAGAAAACTGGACTTCACTCGTGAACGAAAAACGTCACTGTAAGAAAAATCAATGAAATTCACAACATGTTAGAAAACAGGTACCTTTACATTTAAAATCACATAGTAACAAAGTAAACCATGTAAGATGAACCGAAACTTAATATACCTGCAGCATCATAGCTGATTCATTCAAGAAATCCTCCAGGCTCTGATATTCAGGGTTAAACTTGCTAAGCTGTTGCACTATTAGTGCAATAAGTTCTCTATGGCTGACCATCTTCACCATGGAGAATCCTATAAATACAGAATATCATTACTTTTTCATGCCTCCTTCAGTTGTGGCATAATGCATGGTGATAAGCTCATACAGAAGTTACACCGCAGTAATGTAGAAGAGAACATTTAGGTCAAGCTTTCAAAATCACAGTTACTTAGATTGGCTGACAGGAGAAATTAAAATCCTGTACAAACATCAAAAAACCAGAAGATATAATTACATATTGTAAATGTCTCAAAATATCTTAAGGATAAATGATTACTGCACCAGGTTATTTCACAAAATATAATTTAAGATAATAAAGAGGAAAGCATGAATTTTTGCCTGTGTGCCGTACAAGTCCTATTTAACACACTGCTCTTCCCAGTGAGATGCAACAGAAAGCAAAATTTCAGTCTTAAATCTCATCACATGTTGCTGTCAACAGCCTGTTTTTCAAAAGCAACAAAAGAATAGGAACAGAGAGGAATTATAAGGAAGTGATGAGTGTTGGTCAGCAGGCTGGGCCATGACCACAGCACTTCAGTGGTCTGGGCCACTGCCAAGGTTTCTGAAGGCACAGTGCTTGAGTACTTGTTATGTTTGATGCTTTGCTTGTGAAATGACTGGATTTTGTCTGTCTCAAATGATGTCTGAGAATGTGTAGGACTGGTTACCTCGATTTTAATGTTCAGATGACAAGAACTATCATGCATTTGTTACTACACATGCTCAACATGCACATGTTGTTGTCTCTAAAAGATCAATGACAGCAATTATCAGACCTGAAAGACATTAATCTGATTTAGCAGTGGGAAGAAAATGAGCAGAAAAGCAACTTTCCATGGCGAAAATAAAAAAATATTTTTGAAAATAGTTCTTGTATTTTATATATCATCATATTGATGTCAGAAAAGAATGCTTGATCACGATGATTCATTCCCATCATGGTAAACATAATTCATTTGTTGCTTTAAAATATTATCATAACATTTCCAGATACAGTAGTATTGTACTCTGCCTTTCAGCACTATCTTACTCAATTGCCTAAGTAGCACTTTCCATTACTAATCTCAAAGCATTGAATAAAAGGGTTTGTCTGTGATTATGTTCAATCTAGTCATTTAGGTACCTGTAATAATCAAGACAAAATGTCCAAATTAAAAGAAAAAAAAAGTCCAGCAAAGCACGGTTGGATCATGACAAGGGACGGCAAATACAGAAAAAGGCACAGGGGAGTCACCGTTACTCCACTCCTCTGAGAATCATTTGTTTCTCAGGTAAGAACCTGCCAAGGTTCTTACACTCACAAGGGATTTTGGATGAGCGCGAGAGAAATATCTCTGTATTCTGGCTGAATCATAATTCAGGTTCCAACAGCTCTACCAGTAACAAATGCTTTTCCTTTTGGCATAGCAGTAAGAAATTTGAGCTCTCATGCTCTGATATTCACCCCTGCCTGCCCCCCCCCCCTCCATCATTAAAACCAAAAACTGGAATTTGAAAATTAAGATGTAGAGTAATGCCTTCAGATCCCTGGACACAGTTCTTAACAGAAAGAACCCCACCTCTAATTAAAGAAGCTGTTATTATTATTGTTAATGTTTTAAAACATACATATCAGGAATAAAATGCTTTTTGGTACAATAAGCACCCTTATTTCCACACAGTCAGTTAGAAAAATACTCTAATTACGATGTATAAAAATGATATATATTTATACTGTGTATAAAATGGTAGAAATTTTGCATTATCAGCTGTAGATTTCAGTTAAAGGAGGTGAGAACCTGACTTAACCTTGTTTCACAGTGGAGCTTGGAGATATTTTGAAAGCAATTACATAGGATAAGACTGGCCACAAGTGTAGGGATTGGTTTCAGTGACCTGAAAGGTTCTTTCAGGTTTTTATCTGCTCCTACGTTCCTAGCCTAGAAAGACTGCAATTGCATTTCCTCTGATGAAAGCTGTCCTTCTTAAAAAGAACTGAAGTAAGCCTCCCTGCAAAATTCAGACAGATCAGACGGAAAATGTTCACTTCGAGGATCTTAATTTTAGTTTGCATGTATTTCAATGCTTTGCATGCCTACTGCAAGCATTTTCCTTGACATGAGACAGTTTTTTTAATCTATTATCTTGTAGAACTTTACAATTAAATACTTACTGTACAAAACCTTCTGCAAATAAGTTATATTACATTTATGTGGTGGGTTAGCAAATGGACATCATGGCTGGCTACTTGCCCAAAATTTCAGGGAGCAAAGCCCAGCAATTCTGCCCACAGAGTAACACACGCTGGTCTTTATTATAGTGCTTATAAACACCTAATAAATATGAACACCGAAAGAGGGGAGGTTTAGATTAGATATTAAGGAGAAATTCGTCCCTGTGAGGGTGGTGAGGCACTGGCACAGGTTGCCCAGAGCAGCTGAGGGTGCCTCATGCCTGGCAGTGTGCAAGGCCAGCTCCGATAGGGCCCTGAGCAACCTGGGATAGTGAAAGGTATCTCTGCCCACGGTAGGGGCGTTGGAAATAGATGAACTTTAAGGCTCCTTCCCACCCAAACCATTCTGTGATTCTATGTATCTATAAAAACAAACGAGCGAAGGAATCACGAGCCTGCCCAGGGCACCCGCCACTTTCACGCATGAGGAGTTACACCTGGCTTTCTCTCCGGAGGTGTCACGTACGGCCACGTCTGCCTTGCACCGCCGCTCCCGGTGCCGTCCCTGGCTGTCCCCGCCGCTCCCGAGCCCGGTCCCAGGTGTCTCTCCCGGCGCGTGCCGTCCGTGTCCCGGCGCGGTCCCTCCGGCCGCGGGGTGCCCGCGCGCGCCGTTGCCAAGAGGCGCGGGGGCTGCTGGGAGTTGTAGTCCTGCCGCGAGCCCGCCTCAGTGTTGCGAAACGGCGCGACCGGGGACGCAGAACTACGCGCGCGGTGAAACAAGATGGCGGCTGTTGTTTGCCGCCGTTGCCAAGGAACTCGTTCCGCGCCTACCCCGTGTTTCCGCTCACGGGCAGCCAGCAGTCGGTCGGTGACCCGCCGGTTGCCGGGGCGCAGGCCGCCCTGGCAGGCGCTGGCAGAACCTGCGATCCCCGAGTGGACGCGCGCAGCGCTTTCCGCGAAAAAACGACAACTCCCGGCATCCACTGCGCCACGTCCCTCCCCGGGGCGCGGCCTGCGCGGCACGCAGTCTCCCCGCCCCCTCGCGTGTTACGCAAATGAGCAGCCGGGTGGGCGTGGCGACAGAGCGGGGCCGCCCTCGGCCACCACCCGATTGGGTGGGGAGGGGAGGGCGCGGGGGCGGTGTCGCGCATGCGCGCTGGGGTGGCGCTGCCGCCGGCCGCGCAATGTTTTGGGGGCGGTCGGGGCGGCGCGGAGCGCGCGGAGCCGCCGGACGGTCCCTGCGCTGACGGGAGCGCCCGGCGGCCGCTCCGCGGGAGTAAGCGGCGGCGGAGCGGGAGCAGAATACAACCCGACGGAGCCTCCTGGCGAGGGGCACGGCTCGCTCCGGTCCTCTGAGCGGC
>VZRL01006047.1:85114-201577 GCA_013397895.1 Origma solitaria
AGTTGAGCATGAAGAAGTTATGATCAGCAGCAAATGATTGGAAGAGGCCTTATTTTAAAAAGTGCTTATTGTGCACTGACAGGTGCTCACTGGTGTTAATTGTTAATTTGGCTACTGTTTTCTTTATATTGAAGTGGTTGAGAACTGGTGTGTTCCTTTTGGAGAATCTCATTTCAGGTATTGTGGTGGTGTTTTGGAGTTATTTTGTGGAAGGGCATCTTCGGTAGTTTTATTGTATTTTAATAATATCTTTGCTAATGGTTTTCTTGAAGCAGTTGACAGAGTATATTTGAAGAAAATACTGTATCCACAGCAAGTATTTTCATTTTCAGTAAGGCTAGTTTTTGTGGTTGTTTTATTGTTTGCTTTGTTGTTATTTGGGTTTTTTAAAAATTTTTGTTGGTTTCTTTAAAATTTGTTTTTCCTAGGCTGTATCATACCTTTGTGGCCAAAAGTTTGTTAACTACTTGCAATGCCTTTTGTTTCTGTAAGATTTCTTTCACCTAGATTTTTTGGTGGGGTTTTGTGCATAATTGCAAACCTGCTACAAATTTTTTTCCTTCTTGATTTCAGTCAGGATATTTGACAAATACTAGATCTGATAGTAGTGATGACAGTAGGAAGACAGGGACTGAAGTAGAAAGGCAGTAGGCTTTTTTCTCTTCACTTCTCTCACTAGAAGAGACAAGGAAGCAAGGCTTCTTATTGGGCATTTAGGCATTTATCTTTATTTTAGAGCCTATATTCCACTGACACTTTAATTTTTTTGTCCAGTTATTTTTAAGGTTATATTTTCTCAATTAATTGGCCACACTATTTCCTTTGACAGTTACTTTCTTTCAGGAAGCCTTAGCCTTAGATTGAAACTGTTTTTCAGTTTATTTTTTCTTTTTCTATTGAAATTTTAGAGTTATTATTTGCCACTTTTATAGTAAGCAGTCCTGTGTATAGTTGATACAATAAACCAGTAAGTTAATGTTAAAATAACTCTTACCTCTGAATTTTGAAGTATTTTTAGATATGGAACTGAGATGCATTTTTTCAAAAATGAATCTTTAAAAAGATATGCTTTTCAGTATGAAAAAAATAAAACCATGTTGTGTTCTGTATTAGAAATGTTCTATTAATGTCTTGATGTAATATATGTATATCAGTCTTCATGAATATATAACCTACTGTTCTGATGATAACAAATCAGTGTTGGTGAATTAAAGGTGCCTCATTGTTTTTGTTTCCTGCATGAAACAATGAGGTTGTCTATTGTATAATTTTATCTGACTTGAACAGTGCATAATAAGCTTTTTGATTAATTTAGAGAAAAATGTGCCTGATAGAAATTCATACTTCTTGAGAAATCAAACTGTGTAAGACTGTCATAAAGAATACTTCATGAGTAATCCTGAAGAGTTAATAGGTGACAACCTTTCTCCTGGAAACATTAGTTTTACTGTAGGAAAGCTAAGCACAATTTTTGCTTAAGCCCAGAGTCATTTGTTATCAGTCAGGTCAAGCAGTGAAATGTTGTGAGGTCGGTTCCAGCTCTTTTTATAGTTATTTCTCTGTCTATATATATCCGCATGTGCCTGCATGTTGTGTGTGATCCAAAACTTGTGTATCATCTGTGCATCCTTCAAATACAAATACTCATTCTTTCTATCTCTGGAATGGGGGACTGAGGCATGAAGATGAGGTTATTTGGTGCCTTAAATATAAGTCAATAGCCAAACTAGCCAGAAAAGCTGGGAGTTAATTTGGGAGTTTCTCAACAATTTTATTCCTCATTTGCCACTTCTCTCTATCCACTGCTTTCTGTGAGATTATTTTTCCTTTTAGGCTACCCTGCAATATCATTTTACAGCTGAAGCAATGGACCAGATTGTATGTACTTTGCTATTCAAAGATTGGAGTGCAACTTACTGTTGCCATATGTTTAGATTTAGTGTCCAGCTCTTGCTTACGAATGAGAACATATGGGAGATAGGTAATGGTGATTTTCAACTGTTAATTAGTCATGGTTAAAACGATGCCTCACTAACCATCCCTCCAGTCAGTTCTGTCTTTCTCATCTCCCCCTCGTGGTAGCATCATTGGTGCATATGGACTTGCAAAGCTTCTGAGGGGGAAAAAAAAAAGGGGTTTCCTTCCACTGAAATGCTTCTGTAATGTGGAGGGTGTGAGTCCTCAACTGAAGTGGGATCTTCTACTTCCAGATGTTGTATTTTGTTTGCTTTGTGTGAAATCAAGTTGCTGATGTGCTAAATGCTGCCTAGTAAAATAAGAATTAGATGCTAAATGCTGGTACCTGTGATATATATAGGTTTTACTGTGTTGGGTAAAAATTTTATCAGTAATGACTAACCTTAACCTTTGAACCTGTTCATTGCAAACTCATGATAGGCTGTGGATTTTAGTTACTCAGTCTCACAGTCTGGTTATTTGAACTCTGTTACTGCACACTGTTTATTACTCCTTTCTTTTACTGCTTATTAGGCAACTTTTCTATTGCAATGACCTAAATCTTCTGTAAAGTAAGATATGGTCAAGACATGGTATTAGTGCAATAGCGATCCCTTCAGAGCAAAGAAACATTTTGCCTGTCTCCAGTGTCCAAGGTACCTGACTCCTATCAAGTATCTTTGTGCACTCCCCTTGTGAATTTTAAGTCAACCAGGACAGTACAGAAAACTCAGAAATGCTGCTGGTGCTCAGCTGGTTCTTCAGCTTGCAGCCATGTGCTCCTATCTTAACTCCCTGATGTTGGTGTTGGAAATTGTGTAGCTGCGTCTCGTATTGCATCATCTTTCTAGGACAGGTGGAAACTTCCTTGCTTTGTTGATTTAATTTTGCAGACTCAGTTATCAGCTTAACTGGGGAGAGGGACAGCACAAACTTCTCCTTTGGTGGCAGGATGGGCTTTATATTACCTTGTGCCAACTATGGAGTTGCATCTGCAGTGTCTTCAGTGCTTGTGTCTTACGGTCTATTCATAATATAAATACTGGTAAAATGAAACCCTAACCCAAATTGCACCTATTCTGTTGCTCTTTGTGTTGTAATGCAGAGGCCAGTCTGAAACCTAGGTGAAGTCACATGGGCATGAGAGTTGGACTTCTGATTCAGTTCTTTAGCATAAAACAGGCTCACCCAAAGTTATGTTTAGGTGACATTAAGGTGCAGACCTTGTATAAAATGATAATGCGGGTAATCTTGCAGTGACAGAGGCGCAGATAGCATGTGTTGGAAGCAAACCTGCAGAAGTAGCAAGGCAAAACCAGAGCTATATAAAAGGCAGGGTTTTCATTCTTGAACTGTGTGGTGCTTTGAGCTAGCTGTCCTTGCCAGAAAGAGCTCTGAAGCTATTTGGTAAATGCTCTATAGTTCGTTTGGCATATCTGTTCTCTGTTTCAAGTTCCGTATATGAATTGTCAAACCTAAAACTTGCTAATTTGGAGCTTGGAGCCAGTAGAGTGAAAGATCAGCTAATTACACTATTTCAACATTAAAAAAGAATTTAAAGTGCTTTAAAAGCATTTCCTCTATTTAATTTTCATCAACTGGCTCTGAATAAATATATTGAAATGACAGTATTGTCAGATACTGTAATATTTTTCACTGTGTGCTTACTGTAATGAGATTTAAAAAAACTGTAAGAGGAGAATACAAATCCTTGTTAATTTTAACCAGAAGAAGGGTTTTTTTCCCTTTTCCCCCCTGCACTTTGTTTACTTGAAAGCTAGCAAATAAAACTTCTGCACAGCTAAACAGAAAAGCAGGATTTGGAATACACAGGTAGATGTATTCTTGCTTTGTAGATTCCTGCCCCCACCTCTCCAATAAAGCAAGCAGTACCTGCAGAAGTCACTGCATTCTGCAGTGAGTGGCACTGCACCACTTTATAGGGGCATTGAGTGGTCACAAAAAGAACTGAAAGTTTTGCTATTTCTGAGGAGCAACTCTTAAAGCAGCAGAAATTGCTTCTAGGGAGGTTATTTGCTTAAGCAATTTAAAAGCAATATGGAGGATATTACATAATGTGGTTTCATATCTATGTGCCTGCTTTCCCTGCTCCCCAGTCCATTAGATCCATGGGGAACAATTAGGTGCAGAAAAAGGCAATGTGATGGAGAAGGGCTGCCTTCCTGATGTTATTTCCACTGACACCTTCTGTTGGTGGGGGGAGGAGCAATTTTTTTGTGATTCACATCACTTTTCTCTCTGGATAAAACAGAGTGTTAAGGGAAGTCCATTCTTAACTAGCCTTCAGAATTATTTCCAAATTCTAATTGTTTCTGAAAAATCAGTAAGGGATTTGCTGAGGGATATGGGGTTTGAATAGAAACTGTCTATTAAGTGGTGTTGGAGCACCCTCTGCAGCCTCATAATATTTAAATGAGCTTTGTACATTTCTGGTGATAGATTGATGGAATGAATATTCAAAAAGAAAAGTATCCAGGTGCTTTATGGTGCTCTCCAGGCCCATCAAAGTACAATAGTAGATCCTTAGGGAAAATAATTAATTAGAAGGTTGTGGACCTTTTGTGTCTATTATCTACTGCACTTCTTCTGTAAACTCACCAGTTCCTGTAGGTTCACTGAAGTTCAGACTGAAAAGTAAAGAATAGCATGTCCAGTGGGAATGGTGTGAGAATTAGATGTGTGTGACAGGCAAGTTATAATGCTATTGAACAAATTGGGGAGAAAAGCTTAAGAAGTATTCGCTTTTGAACTGCCAGTTTACTGCCTTGTGATCTCAAGTTCCCAGGATTTGGTAACCTGTGAGTCATGTCACAGCTCCATGTTCAGCACCAGGCTAATTGCTGGTGTCCTGCTGGGATATTGGTTCAGGTCAGGTTGCGAAAGCATGTGACCAAATGTATTTCCAATGCTGTGGCCTTTTTGCAAATGTCTGGGCTTCTAATTTGCTGTTGAACAGCCTGACCCTCCTTAGTTTGAGCTGCAGTAGGTTGCACAAGAGTGTAGTAAGGCATGTGAGACTGCACTCTTGAGCCATGAACAACATGTGATTTGTTTTTATAGGTGAATGCTCTTCTGTGTACAACAGTAATTTGTTGTCTATAATGTCTTACTAAATCATACTGTTTGTACCAGGATCATGTCAAACCTTCTTTGTGTCCTTTCACTACGTTTAAAGGATTCATTCAGAATATTGTAATGATAACTAATGACAGCTAATGAAGCACATGGGAATTTTCTATGTCTGCGTAGAATTACCTGGCTTTGGGTGATGCTATTATACCATCGCTTTTTGTACATGATAGATGATTTGTAGCTGTGCATAATCACAGAACTGAAGAGAGGATTAGGTTGGAAGGGACCTATTAAAATTGTCTGGTCCATGCCCCTTGATTTCTCAGGATCATGTCTAGTCAAGTTTCAAATGCCTCTAGAGATGGAGACTCCATGACCTTTCTGGGCAGCCTGTGACAATGCTCAGTCACCTTTAGAGTAAAAATGCATTTCCTGTTGTTCACATGAAATTTCCCATATTTCTTCTGCTACCTCTTGCTCTCACTGGGTATCACTACAAGTCTGTAGGAGTCTTCTTTCTACCTTCTCATCAGATATTTATATACATTGACAAGACCCACTCTGAGCTTTCTCCAGGCTGAACTATTCTACTTCTGTCCTAGCATGATAGATGTTTCTAGGCCAAAATATCAGCCTAAGATAAACTATCTCCAGTATGTCTGTGCTGTTCCTTTACTAGGAGGTCCAGAGCTGGACCCAGCTCTCCAGATGTCTCCCTAGTCCTGACTGGAAAGGCAGGCTTACCTCCCTTTCCTTACTGGTACTGCTCTACCTATTGCAGCCCAGGATACTGTTGCCCCACTGGTACAAGGGCCTGTTGCCACCCTATTCTTCAAAATTTGGCAAAAATGGTTTTCACCATCTCTTTGGACAACCTATTGCTCTGCCTTTGTACCTAGTTCCCTTCCAACTCCCGGTGCCAATCTAAACCACTCTGACAGCACTGTGACCATTTCTGAACCTCTTTCCTGCTGCTTCCCCAGCTTTGGCTGTGGCATTTATTGGAGCTCTTGTGAGCTGACAGCCTAGAAGAAGGCTTGTGAGGAGGTTTGTAAGGAGATCTGAACTCTTTCCCACTCCTCTTCCTGCCCCTCAGAAAGCTTCTCCCCCGACATTTGCTGATTAAATCAATTTGACAGTGAAAGTCCAGATGAGCTGTAGTCATCCAGGAATTGAGTGGTAGCCAACCAGGTGTGCAGGAATGGGGGTGGAGGACTGAGAGAAGTGGGATTACTCTTGGCAACAGCAACTCACTGAAGTTGATCAGTGAAATTAAATCTTTCATAACATTAGGGAAATGAACATTTCCAAGCCTATAGGTTCATGAACTTCTTACAAAGCACAGTTAAAAACCTCACTTTCTTCCATATTGAATGAGATTGTCTTGGGTCAAAAGCAGATGAATGAAGATCTGAGAGAGAACCTAAATACACATGACGTAACTAAAACTGTTGAATGATGCAGTGACATTAATATATTTTATTTTTATTTTTAAAAAATGTCAGAAAATAGGAAGGCTGATTGTCGTCCCCGTCCCCCCCCCCAGTCCTTTAGTGAGGAAGGATAGGTTTTGACAGTTAACTTTTCGTGTTAGATGTCTGATACTTAGTTATTGGACCATCCACCTTGAAAAAGAGTTGATTTGTTTCATTCTAAGTCTTCTTGGCAGGTTTATGTGTGGGTGCATGGTGTGGGTGGTTTTTTTATGATGAGCATAAGGAATCATCAGTTTTGGTGAGGAAAATTCTTCTGAGAAAATAGCTTTTTTACACAGAAGCTTTGACTCTGGATGCTTGGGATGCAGCTGCATTTGCTGGTTTAGGTTTTGGTCTGCTTTGGCTTATACAATGTCTGTTTGAGGCATCCTGAAAGGTTTCCTTTTTATGATGGGTTGGGTAGGCTTTAGGCTATTTTTAGAAAAATCTGTAAAGAAAGTTTTCTCTGAAGAGGAAGTTACAGCTTCCTTTCTATAATGAAAGTAGCTGAAATGCAGAGTGGAGCTGTTTATTCTGATGTATTATTGTAGTAGAGGTTTCCAGGAGGTCCCTGTGAGCTGATGAAAGAGTGCGAGAATTGAGCCTGTTTGCAGGTGGTTCCTTTGGAGATGTTGGCACATGAGGAGAGCCTGGGCCAGGGCTGCTGCTGCTGCCTTTGCCAGTCTCCTGTTCAGTGTCCATGTGCTGCTTTTGTAGAGCACACCTTGAACAGCCTTATTTCCTAAAACCATGAAGCTTTAAAATAAAACTACATTGACTTTTCTGTCTTCCCCATTTGCAAATAGTGTGAGAGTATTTGCAGTTATGTAGGCTTACACGAGTTGCAGAGAGGGAGGAACACTGCCTCCGTTTTCTAAGGGAAGAGGTATTGCCAAGCTATTCAAAGGCTAACTTTAGCCTAGTGAGGCTTGTCTGCTTCCCACATCGAGGAAGTGAAAGACACTTCTGCAGGAGACAGTCTGTAGCATCTGTAGCTAGTTTTTAGTGTGACTTTTCTCCTAGAAGAGCTTGTCTCTTATTCCTTCTGCTGACTCCTAAGCAAGGCAAGTCACATTCCTGCAAGTCTAGCTTCTGTGGATACTCCTCTTGGAATTCCTAAAGCGAGCTGGCAAATCTTCTTTCAGCAGTTGACGTAGTAATGTATTCTTCCTAAGAGGTACTTTTGGGTTTTGCTTAAAAATTATTTTATTTAAAATTTTTGAGACATCATCAGAGAATGGAAATGTGTCATAGCTATCAGTTAAGAGTTTGTATGTGCTACCTAAGGTTCCTTCAGTTTCGGACCTTTCCTAAAGTCCTGTTCCTCTGTAAGAAAAACCTTAAATAAGCTTTTAGGTTATTCACAGGATGATCACAATAATGATCATGTTATTTTAGTTTGTTTTTTCTCTTCTGACTTGGTCCTTTTGTCTCATGAGAACATCATCAGGTATCCTGAATTGTTGTTCTAAAGGTATAATGGCTTCAAAGAATAAAAAGATTTGTTGGAAGAGCTTTTTAGTGAGATTGACCAAAACTTGGTTTGAGTGCTTTCATACAGCTTTTGTGAATGAAATTCTTGTTGGTGCCAGAGTGCTGATAATGGCAGCAACTGCTTCAAGGTGAAATCTAGTTACTGTTTCAGAAAATTTACATTTTGCCTGATTTTTTTTTTTTTTTTTTTTAAGGAACTAGAAAATATTGCATCTGCTCTAAGGGAACTTTTTGGTTTAGTTGGATAGCTAAAAGAAAGTAACTTTCCATTATTACAATATTGTGTTTTACTATTGTATTTTAAAATATTGTATTTTATTATTTTAATAATAATTAACTGCAAAATTAAATGCCAAATTATATTCTATTAGTCGATATAATTTTGCTGTTGATTTTGCCATGTCTGCAGAGAAAATTTGGGAAAGGATCATTATCTTTGTTTTCTGTCTTTATGCATTTTTTTCCTCACCTGAACTACAGAATCACTGAATGCCTGAGGTTGGAAGGGATCTCTGGAGGTCAGCTGGTCAACCCCACTGCTCAAACAGGCACATCTAGAGCCCAGGATCATCTCCAGGTGGCTTTTGAGTGTCTCCAAAGATGGAGACTCCATCATGGGCAAGCTGTGCCAGTGCTCAGTCATCCTCACAGTAAAAAACTGTTTTCTGATGTTCAGAGGGAGACTCCTGTGTTTCAGTTTGTCCCCATTGCCTCTGGTCCTGACACTGGGAGCCTCTGGAGAAAGTCTTTCTCTGTCCTCTATGTCCCCTCTCTTTACATATTTAGATACATTGATGGGACCTTGTTCTCTTCTTCAGGCTGAACAGTTCCTGCTCTCTCAGCCTTTTCTCATAGGAGTGGTGCTGCAGTCTCTTCATCCTCTTAAATTTAATTAAAAATATTTGTGACAGATACTTCTTAATACCAGGACTAGCCAAAATAGCTTTTTTGAGACAGATAGTTAGGGTTGTCAGGCCCCATTTATCATGCTCTCGTTTGTCATCCCCCAGCCGAGGAAAGGGATTGCTCTAGTAGGGCTTATATTTTAGTATGAATATTGAGTTGCTGTGGGTTAAAAGAGTTACCAGGATTTTGTTGGGCATCTCCTGGGGTTTCTTGTCCTCAATATCTTGATTTCCATTGCCTGTGGTGGTTTGGCTAAAGGTAGCAAGGTTCTGCCAGTCTATTGCACTGACCTTTTTGATCATTGTCTGTGTAGATGAATGTCACCTAAAAGGCACTTCTAGAAATGTCCAGGACAAGACTCCTGCACCATTTAGACCTTTTCCTTAAAACAAAGTGACCTGAAATTGTATTGATGTCAATATTTTATGGTACTTTGCTGTCATTTATTTAGTGTGTAAACCTCGAGGGTAAAATATCCACCGTGGAAATAATTCAGATTATGCAAAAAAGTTGGATTAGCCCCTGTTGTATCCCCATCGCCACTGTTTGAGTTTTTACTGATAGTTCTAGCAGCTTTTCTAAAGAACTGGTGAATTCAAGCAAATTATCTTGTGAGAATGGGACACTAAAATTGAGTTACAGCTTGAAGTAACAATTGGGTAAAGCAGAGCCCTCAGTTTGTCATCTGAAACATGCAGAGTTTGCCTCTTAGATAGAAATTAATCTGACTATAATCATCCTAAATTTGATGCACCTACGAGTGCTGCTTACTTTTGCTTTTCCCTTCAATAAATTCAGTGTAAATGTAGTTCTGTTTATGCTCTAGGAATGTCTTTTATCTACCTTGTTTGTGAGTTTGTCTACTGAACCGCTTTAAAGCCATTGGATCAGCCCTTCTTAATGAATTCGGTTTCTTAGGAGTCATGGCCTATTCTTCAAGCAAGACTAGATTCGCCCTAATTTAGCACTAGATTAACGTTAAATTGTGCTAAACAATTGAAAAAAATACATATTTGTTCAGAGCGATATCCTGGTCCTCTTCAAAGTCACAGGGAACTCTTGTCATTCACTTCACTTGGAGGTAAAATTTTATATCCAGCTTTTGGAAGGTATTACTTGGGCTAAGGCTTTGAGGCTAAGCCTGCCTAGTTAATATTCTGTTTATTAAAAAAATAAAACAAAAAACTATGTGGTCTACCTGCCCTGCAACTGAGCTTTTGGTCGCTTTTCTGTCCCTGTGGCACCCCTGACACAGCTCATGGAAGATTTGGTGCAGCCAATTGAATTAAGCAATTTCATAGCATCAGGTAGAGTTGCTGCGATGTGCAGAAACTGATTCTTCAAACCATGGCAGTGAGACCAAACAGTTTCCGTTATTCTCAGAGGTGTTTTCTAATAATTGCCCATGTAAATCCCCTTAGGTAATTAGTAATTATAAATTAGATTCAGTAATTAATTTATAAAATCACTTAGAACAAAAACTAAATGTGCATCTTAAGTGGAGAGGTGACTCTGTGTGTTGACAAGTGAACATGAAATATGTCTGAGCTAGTTCAGCAAGTGACAATACTTTTAATCAAATATTCTTGTCGTTTTCTTACTATCTGAACTGTGCAATTTGAGCTGAAAAGCACTGTTGCCCATCACCAATTGTCTGAATAAATTTCTCTATAAACTCTCATAACTTGTAAAATTAAAACATTTGAATGTCTAACAGCAGTTGCTTGCATAATTTTCATGTTCTGTTTGTTTATATATAAATTGCAAAAATGCATTATAGTTGCAGCATGTCACTTTTAACATAGATTTTTACTTGTTAGCATTATTGAAAGTAATTATACATCTTCAAACATGCACTGAAATGCAAGGAAATGGGGTAACTTTTAGAAACATAGCTGAAAATGTAGTTTTGAATCACTTTTTTCAGTCTTATCATTTAGCATTTTAAGTGCAGATTTTAGTAGGCTTTAGGGATGTGTTTTAAAACAAGTATAATGCAGCAGGTAGAAACTTGAATGTCTTATCAGTATTTTAACAGCACGAGCGTCTTATTAGGCATTATAAATTAACACACGTGCTTTAAAGCAATAACCTCACTGAAAATCAGTCAGATGTGTTTTGGGCTTGTTTTTTGTAGGTTTTGTTGTATTTGAAGTGCTTCTAGCAACTTGGTAATCTCTTGCTTGAGATTGTGCTTGTGATTGGTACAGGTAGCAAAGATTGCAGGGAATGGGTACAGGTTTCTTCTGTTGCCTTTGAGGCTTTAACAGCTTTGTTGTGTTTCATGGTATAATTTTAATACTGTTTGTTTCCAGGTAAAGAGATTATTGTGGGTGAAAACTGAATACACAGCATAATCTAGCAAATTTTAATCTGTGTACTGCATTGCTTAAACAGTGTATAGTAGAACTGGATAACTTAAGGTTTGTAAATAGCTAAACTTCCCATGAAACTGATATCTACTAGGCTCTCCTGAAATTATTCATTCTCTTAAATGCTTAGCTGAGCAGCAGATGGAGATAAAGAGTACTCATAAATTGTGTCTTTTTTTCTGGTTTCTTTTTCTGTCTGTTTCAATAAGCAGCACGTATTTTTATAACTGGTTAGGATCATGGTCTTGATACATGGGCAGTGTTAAAGGCCACCTACTGATAAGGTCAGTCTATGGCAAATGTATTTGTGTGCTACTTTCTCATCCTGCTTGATGACTTATAATTAAATTACAGAAACCAAACCGTCAACACTCTGCTGCCATAAATCCTTTAGTTGCAATCTATCTTCTTCCTCACTGTTTTTCTTTGGAGAAATAAATTTGAGTTTGTTGATACATCCCAAGTGTTCGAACCAAGATCTGCGGAGCTTCATTATCAGTCTGACTGGGCCTCCAAACCCAAAAACTTGCTGCCACTACAGATAGGTATGCAGGATGTCAGAGGACTAAAAATTGCACCTTATTTTCTCATGTTTCAGGGACAGTATGCCTGGAATTTTCAAGCACACACACACTGTGGAACTTGCCACAAACGTCAGGATAGATGATAATCTCTTGGAGGTGACCTGGTCTCAGTGAGGTGCGTCAGATGAAGTCCATGTAGTGTGCAAAACTTCCTAATACCTGGTTCTGTCCACTTAAAGACCATGCTTTTTGGTGGAAAAATCACTCTCTTGTGTTGTTTAGACAAAACATCTACTGTGGAAACGTACGCTGGTTTTTGCTGCTTACTGAATGGTCTGTATTTGCTGTTGGTACCTACAGGTGGGCAATCCACCTGAAAACTACCTAAACAACACAGCTTTTCTGTATAAAATGTGACTATTAGAGTCACCACAGAAGTTTACAATAAGGTGTTTATGGATTTAAAAGATTTGTAGCATCATTTTAAAGGTAGAGTATGTTCTTCGACATCAAGTTTTTCATGCTCTTTTGTCTTCTTTAGTAAAGAGCTAAAACTGGTGTTGTGGCAGGGTTTAAAGCTACTGAATTTTTATGTGAGACTAGGAACCAGAAGGTCTTGAACACTGGTGTTTGGTTTCATAACAGATTTTGTTGTTGTAGGCAGGTCACATAAAATCACTAACTAGTGTATAGAGGCGATGATCAGGCTCTTTGGAAGGCAGTTTCCTAAAACCGCAATCTGGATGAGTTGTTTGGAGTTATATTCTAAAAATCTGAGCAACGTAACCCCAGAAGTTCCAAAATACTTGCTAGTGAATTGGGGGACATTGTACCTCTGAGTAAAATTGATACAAGCATTTTTCATAGAATAGGTTTCAACAGGACAAAAAAGTAAATACGAGCTTGTTGAGATATGTGAGCACAGGTTTTATTTTTCTTTATGCTTTTTGACTTTGTTCTTTTTGGTAGTCTCTGTCCTTTATGGACAGCACTAGTGCTAACTTCCAGCTGTCACCAGTGACACACTGCAATAATGTGACTGAATGATTAGACCCAAGCCTTGCAGGAAGACACAGTCATTCATTTGCAATAACTATTACCTGTCATTTTCTTGTTGTGAAGAGACTCTTTCGCTTGCAGTAGCTTTAGGGCTTGGTTTGGGTTTGCATGGCATGGCTTTGATAGCAGGGGGGCTATATGGATGTTTTCTGGGAGAAGCTGCCAGATGCCTCCTTGCTATCCAGCAGAGCCAGTACCAGCCAGCATTCTGTAAGAATTTAAAAATTTACCTAACAAATTATAAATTAGATTAGTAGTACAGCATAGTTCTGCAGAAGGTTTTCTGATATGGTGTAACTTTTAAAGAAGTGTGGCAATGGTAAATTTTGTGATTTGGAATTTTTAATCGATAATATGCTATCTCTATGTAGTTTATTTAAACCAGAACTGAAAAAGCTGTGTGTAGAGGTACCAGATTTTGATGGACTACAGAGCGAGGTCTGCCCCTAGCAGAGCTCATCTCTGGTTTTGTAGCAGATACTATTACAGCTCTGTTAGTTTGCGATCTCTCAGATTTCAGCTTGTGTACCAAGGACCTTGAGTTCAGTGCTGTGTGTGACACTGGTCATTTTAGATGAGCAGGGGTGACATTACTGCACTGCTGCACTGAAATGAGGAGTGCCTATCTTGCTCAGCACGGTCTAGAGCTGGGTCACATTATCCCAACCATCTGCCTGTTGGTTTACCTGTGTCCCAGTGGAAGGAAGCTGAGCTCTTGTGTCAACAAGTTCCAGTTTGGCATGTTTTGTTGGCTAATGCTCACGTGATTGTTCAGGATGAGTTGGGCTTTCTGCTATGTGGAAAAGGGTTGGAGGTTTTTTTTTCCAGACATATGAAGAGTTTCTGCTCCTAAGGCAGTTTGGGGTCTTAAGTTATTCACATTTATTTAACCTTCTTGTATTTTTATCTTCCCTGCACCTCACATCTCTCTAGTGTTATTGCAGTTGCCCTGTGCTGGAACTGAAGTTGCAGAGCAAAAACAGGAGGGTGAGGGTTGAAGAAGAAACCAAGCAAGAAAAGAGTGAGCAGGAATGTTCCTTAACCTGTTACTGGTTTTGAAATTATAAATTTGCATTAGAATGCAGAGAAGCATGTTAGGTATCTCAGCTAGCTTTCTGCCTGTGCTCTAGTTAAAATAGGAGATCATAATGTTTGCTTAAGTCTTAGTTAAAAAAACAAAACACAAAAAACAACCAAGCCCCTGTTCTACAATGGGGGGATTTCATTGTAAAATTTGCTGCAGTCAACAAGTTTTTGAATACTTACATTTGCTACCATTCACAGCAAATTTTATATATATATTTGTAGCTTATTTCTGATGGAGTTACTTTTGCAGAACTGATGGTGTACTTTATTCACAAGGTGCTAATACTGTTGTCAGAGCTCAGCTCTGATCTGTTTTAGTTCTTGCTGTTCTGGCTAGAATATTGGATAGAATCTTGGATATGAAAAACTATTATTTGACTGTTATACTAGTGAATTACAAATACAATTATCAACAGTAGATTACAATGCTGTATTTCATCACAAAACACTGCATTCTTGAAAAAGTAATCTTTTTCACAGCCTAAAATTTCACATGGCATTCATGATGGCCTTACCAGAAACCATGTGAAAACAGCTGAGAAATGTAATTGCTTCCTTTTCAAAACAGAATAAGTGGAAACAAGAATACAGCTGCATTTACAGTGTAAAGCACTATCAGTATTTATCTGAGATGATCCAAGGTATATAGATAACATTTTTAGCTTTTGCTTCAGTGATAAAAGGCAAGACCTTTCTAGATTGGAATCTTGGGAATCATAAGAGGAATAGTGACCTTCTGCCAATTGGACATATTCCTCTTAAAGAAGGAAAAAGATGAAAATGTGGTAGAACATATTTTTGATTAAATGGTTGTGCTGCTACAAATACTTCTAGAATGATTCCTGGTGGCAAATAAATTCAGTTAGTTGTAAGCACCTCACTAGTGCTGCTTCTTTCTTCTGGGTGATTGCTTGCAGAGATATGCTATGTGCACACCAGCCCTTCTCATGGCAAATGACAACAAAAATAGTTCCCTAGGAAAGGAAATTCCATTGGTTTTTTTGTTGAGATTTACTTTTCCAGTGGAACAATATCTCTTGTGCTGCATTGCCCAATTCTGAGGATTTGGGACGATCCCTGGCCTTGTGTGCTTTCAACTGACAGGGCTGTTTCACTTTGGGCATCCTTTCACTTTGTTCTTTGGAAATAACCATCCAAATTGCCTTTCTCTTGTGACTTCCTTGGGTGTATTTCTTAAAAACTTGTATGTGCATCTATATAGGTGTGCTCATTTATCTGTACCCTAATGTTGACTATATTGTTAAGAGTTTTGTAATAATAAAGGCATACTTAGAAATTGTGATTTATGCTTGGACTATCTACTTGGGAGATTTTTCCACACCTAACTGGACTATTGCAGCAGTGGCTTCTTATTGCTGTGCTCTTTGTGGCCCTATACTCTGCAGCATTTGTTGCCTGGGCTGAAGGAGATGTCTGGCTGGACCATGGAACCACACCACAAGTCTACTGTAAAGAGCCTGGAAAAGAAATGAAAAAAGATAGAACATTAATATTTCACTGGTGACTGTGTTTTTCTAGCCTTTTTAAAAAAGCTTTAAAAATAATAGGCTCGCAGATATTTGCATTTTGAGTTAAAGGAGATGTATGTATTGCTAAGAAGTTTAAATTTCTGCTTGTGGAGCTCATATTCTTATGACTGTCAAAGTTTCAGTTTGCTGTTGGGAACCAAGGATGGTTCATTAGAAGCAAGACAGAAGAAACCACTTTGGGGTTTATTCGTGACTTATAAGAATGTGGCTTGTGGTGGTGTGTTGGAGGCTTTGAAGTGGTGACTCATATTGTGCATCATCAGTATCAGGAAAGAGTGCTTTATGTAACATTGATTTTTGTATCTTGGTTAAAAAATTCAGACAAGTAGACTACATTTAGAAACAGTGAATGTGATGTTTGAAGAAATGCTAAGCTGGAAGCTTGAATGATGCACGAGTAACTTGAATAAGCAGCTTTGCAGCAGGGCAACTGGGAATTTCATGCATTTATTCCAGCTTTAGCTGTTATAAGCAATTTGTACTTCCATGATTATTATAATTTTGGAATGGTTTAAGTACAAAATTATGGTCTGTGATGTTATTTGTTATATCAGATTCAGTATTGGATTTATCATGACTGATACAGTGATCACTTTTTCCTTTCCTGCTTTCTGTATAGCATGAATAGTATAAAACCTGATCAGCTGGATCTGTGTTGGGAATAACAAAACAGCCATTGTTTTATTATTCCCAAATTAAAAAAAAAATTGATTTGTCTTTAACAGAGCGTGGACAGGCACAGAAAATAAATGTTTTAATTGTATACTTGCCTCCACTGAAACTCTTGACATAGCCCCTAGTATAGTGCAGATTTGGATATTATCAGGAGGGGTTTTTTTAATTCATTCTCCTTGTAGCTTTTTGTATACTTTCTTTTTATTATTAATAAACAATATAACTGTGACCAAATAAACCCAAAGTACCCAGCCTCAAAAGGAACCTCAGCCCTGGAAAAATTTGTGAAGCTGTCAAATAATTTCATGCTGTAAAAAAAGTACAAGAGAGTAAATAAAGACAACACTTTTTAGAGTCCTGAAGCTGTCTGTTGGATGTGTTCAGGAAGTTCATAAAGAAACTCTTGTCCAGTTTCAAGAAGATGGAGGATGGTAGGGCAGGAGTTTTATGGCCTGAATGGCAATTTTTGCACTGGGGTGTAATGTTTATACCTGTACTTGTCCTAACTTTCACTGATCTACAGTTAATATGATTGTTAATAGGGACTCACAGGAGAAAATTCTAAAATAAGTATGGATTTCATTATAGCTGTAACATGATTTAAATCTCTTTGAAGAAGTCAGATACTTCGAGTATTTCCTGTGGTTTGTTGAAGTATTTTTCTGACTTTCCACCTTTACTCTTAGGAGCATTTAAACTCTAAGGCTTGGGAGAAGATCATGCGAGGTATTATCTCATGCTTTTCTTTGCATTTTAGATCTCAGGAAAGTGAGGTGCGGTTCAGTGCCAGTTACACCTTCTATTCTTGTCTGGTTTTGGCTTCCATGTCACCACTTGAAGACTTGTGCTGCCTGAGGATTCAGAGGATTAAAAAATTAGTATTGATATAAACTGCCTATAAACTTAATTTCTTTTAAAGGAAAATTTCTTTTTTGAGAGAAATGAATATGTAAATCCCCTCATTTCAAAAGATGAGTCTGCAGTAGTAATAAGGAGGAATACAGAATACCTGGAATTGAATTACCTTTTTCAGGACTGATGTTGGCCTGCTGTTTTTGTTGTTTTTGTGCAAGCTTTAAGGAGGAATGAAATAGTTCTTTATTCTCTTTCCTTAGTGGTCTGATGTAGTAGGCTCTGCTTGTTAAGGTAAGAGAGAAGTCTGCAGTCTCTTTAGAAAAATCTATTTTTTGTATTGAGACTTGAGTTTGGAGTACAAATGCATGCAATTAGATTTGAAGAACTGAATCCCCTTTCTTGTGCTTTCTTGATGTGCTTCAGAGAAATTAAGTTTTAAATTGCATCTTGATTAAGACTTACACAGTATGTTTCCTTTGAAAGGCTTTCATATCTACAGGTGAAGATGAACCTAATCTCCAGTGGAAAACTGCAATGGAGGGTATAGGGTGTGCTGAAGCTGAGCTGAGATTGTAACCTGCATCCCTTAACTCAGTCTTACACAGCAGTTGCTGTTCTACCTTGTCTGCAATCTCACCTCCTCTGTGGGTTGACTGATGAGAAAATTTTCCTTAGCTAAAATCTTCTGTGTTGCTTGATAAGAAAAAGCTCTTTGATAAGAAAAGCTGTTTGCCTTGGAATTTCTTGTTCAAATCTCATGGTGAGATCTGTGAAAAACATTAGGCTTTTTGTGGAACATACACAGTGGAATTAGTTAGAGAAATCTCTTTGCAGTAATGTTATACTATATAATCTTCTGCATTACATCTGAGCCCATTTCTATGGTTACCTTTTTAATACTGTGTTTTGAGTGTTGGATAAAAGATATGTACAAAACATTGACCCTCCTTTTAGGAAGTAGGTTGGTAAAAGTTGGCAGATTCAAGATATTTTTTAAAGGCCTGACATTACTATGACAATAAGAATAAAGACAAATAGAATTATGGTTCCATTGCAAGTGTTCAATAAAACAGTATTTTGAATGATTCTGAGACAATATACAGAATGGCTTGATAGTACTTTTTTCTCATTGTTTTTCTGAAAACTGCCATGGTCACTTTTATGAGGGAATGAGAAGATTTCTGAATGCTTGCTTTTGTCTTTGCTTTTGTTTATAAATAACTGTGAGAGAGCAGGGAAAGGAGACTTTTGGTCCAGGGAGTAGGCAAGGAGATTACAAAGGATGGTGAAAATCCAGGTATATTAATATACTACATGTCTGACTTTCTCTTAAAGATCATATACTCTAATGTGAGTTCATCTTGATATGAAATAAAGCCTTTTAAAAGATGTCAGACATTAACTGTAAGTAATAGAGATTTCCTGAGTTATCTCTTCTGAAAACCTTTGCTTGAGGTGTTAAAACTTCTACTTTTTTCATTTCTTTTACTGATTAAACATAGTTCTCTAAATTATTCAGGAATTAATTCTCATTCTGATATATGTGGTTTTTTTAATTTTGTGACAAAAAACCCCAACTTCTGCTAGTTATTATTTAAAGGGTTCAAATTTCATAGAAACATCTGTAAGAAAATTGCAATGTTTTACAGAAAAACAATACCCTAAAAGTGAACCATGGAATGGGGTGAGTTTGGTAAAGTCCAAATGCCAGGCAGGCTTTTCCTTGCAGGTGCAATGTAACTATGAAAGTTGCAGAATATTGTAAATATTACTGTGAATATTAGGGCTTCACAGTAGCTTCTGTGCTTTTTAAAAATACATAGTTACAATAAGTTGTCATAAAATCATCATAGCCTGCAATAAGATAGAGATGTTTATGGAGCAATTTGCTTGTCTCTTGCCTTTCCCAGAGGTAGATATTAACATGCCAAACTTGATCTTTCACAGGTCAGAATTATGACTGACTAGAAGTTGTAATTATTTTACATTTCAAGATTTTTCTTTGTGAGAAAAGGTTATTTTTTTCTTTCTCACTTGCTTTAACATGACTGAACTCCTGTTTAAACCTTTTTATTTTTGAGGGGTGAGGAATATTGTTTACATGAGTGATACTCTGAAAAATATTGATTTATAAGCTTGCTCTGGAGAGTTGTGATAAATTGAAAACATCAGTATATAGCAGGAATATTCCTGAAATTCCCTTAGTGCTGGCAGATAGTGTGGTAGGTACTCTATAGTGTAAGGCAGTGTTAGTCTTTTTGAACAGTCCAATTTTTCTAATGATAAAATGGTTTCGTGTCTTCTGTATTTTTCTGTATGTGATTCCTGATAGTATACAGCTTCTTGTATTCACCTTTAAAGGGACTAGTGGTATTCTTATCTGCAAAGCTCTTTTTTCTGCAGTTTAGCCCTGAAGGCATTTTAAAAATAAACTTGGCACACTGCACACTGCTATAAAGAGGAAATTTCCCTGTATTAAAAAACCCTGCTTGTCTTACAGCTTTTTTCTTTTTACTCTTCTATTTATTTAACAGTTCAAGTCACTGAAAAGATGCAGTTAAAAGTTGCTTGATACTTAAATGGAGGTGAAATGCTGGAGAGAGTCTGTTTTGCAGGAGAATGTGGTGCTGACACACCTGCCCCTAGCCGTGAGCTGCTGAGAGGCATCAGAGGAGGCCCTTTCCTGTCCCTGAGTTTGGCTGGCTCAGGGAGGTGGATGCAGGATTTGCTGGTGGCTTTTTGCAGGTGGGAGCTCCATTAATAAAGAGGTGACAGACAGCTGTGCCACCTTCATAAAGATCTAGAGCTCGGAGTTGGGAGCTGTCTCCAAGTGTATCTGCAACAGGATGACACTTGTGCTGGGTGGGAATGCTGGGGGTGACCTAGAAAGGAAGATGATGTCCTTGCTTTAGTTGTTTGCTCCCTGTAGCTTTCTCTGTCCTGGGTAGAGGATGAGTACATAAACTCACTCCACTAAAAAAATTGTCTTGATCATTTCAGTTCAAGTTCAACATATGTCCAGTACTTCCCAGTGTTTTTCTACATTAGTTCTTGCTTACCATGTTTCTTGATCTTTCTTTGGATAGTCCCACTGTCCATCCAGGTTCTTCCCCTCAATTCTCTTGGCTGTGCCATTTCAGATCCTGCATAGACTTTGCCTCTAATCTGTCTCCATTTTTGCAAATGCTTTTGCCTTAGGATCAGTACGATATAGTGTTCCTGTACACGTTGAGCAGACTGCTGCTGTATTTTTCTTTTCATTCATTCATCATTCATTTCATTGACTTCTCCAAATATGTTTTTTTTATTTTCCATTTAGATTCATGTGGTCACTCTAAGTACCTGGATTGATTTCTGTGACCATATATACTTAAATGGAACTGCTTTCCACTCTCTCCCTCTTCCCTATTATAGCAGGCACATAAGTTATTTCCTTCATTTTCTTTGTTTTCCTGCCTGAGCTACCTACCCCACTTAATTCCAGCATATGTAGGAGGTTTTGTTTAATATTGAAAGGTCAGCTCTGCAGTTGGACAGTAAAACCCAGCTTGTGTTCTTTGCTTTCCTGCCTGCTTCTCCCTGACAAGAACTCCTTGTTGGTTTTTTTTCTCCTGCAGTGTAATCATGAAAACCTTGGCTGTAGCTAAACTGCTTCTGGGATTAATTAGCATGCTAGGCGTATCTTGTTCCCCAGTTTATATGTGAAAATCCTAAAGCTCTTTCTCTCTCCAAATATTCAGAAAGTTCAGATCAATGCACAGCAGTGTTGAGGTCGATGGTAAGCTGGGAGAGAAAAGGACATCCTGGAGAGGTGAGAAATGAGCCTGAGACAAGTGCTGTTGGCTGGTGGAGGCAATTTATTCCTTGTTTTCATAACCAGAGTTATAAAACATCACCTGAGTGAAGTTCAGGGCAAAGGGAATGCTGCAGCTGCTGGCAGATCTTTCCAGGAAGAGACCTTGTTTGTTTTGCTTATTTCCTTTTCCTTAAACAAATATACACAAAACACTTACGGAGCCTAGGTGTCTGAGTAGGAACTTTATCTTAGCCCTTTTCATCTCTTCTTGTCTAGCTGCAAGTATTTATGAAGTTTTGTGTTTGTGGTTTTGTGGTTTTTTTTTTTTTTTGAAACAGTAAGGTTCTGTAGCATCTTGTATCATACTGGTATTCAGATACCACCATAATGTAGTTCATAGAAGCCACACTCTTTGTCCAAGTATCTTTGTTTAATGCCATTTCAAAAGAACCGAACAGACTGCTTTGCAGTTCTACCAGTGTGTTGATTTGTACCAAGTTTCAGAGGCTGCATGGTGATGATGGATGGTGGTAGTTACTCATCACGTTTTATATATGGACAAGAGTTTAGGTCTTCTGATGGATAAATACACAAGTCATAAGTTCCCATTAGCACTTTACTCATAAAGCCTAAACCTAAAGGTAGCAAAGCACAGCAGCTGAGTGTGAGCTCTGTGTGTACATTGCAGGCCATTGATCCTGTGTGTCCTTATCCCTTGTGGCACACCTGTATGTTTTTAACTGAGAAATATCTTCCAAATATTTCTTTGTGGTTTCTGTTTGCTCACTCAGCCACTCCTTCCACCAGTCCCTGAAAACCTAATACAGAATTTCTAAAACCAGCAGTAAGGTGGGTTGGAGAAAATAAGTCCCCTTTTCTAATCTTGGATGAGTTATTATTTGTGGTAATTACTAGTTTTGTAGAGTTTAACATTTCAGTTATGTTGCTTTAGAATGGTGTTTGAACAGTCTAATTGCAGCTCTCTAAAGCCACTTATAAAAAAGTATTTGTTGTAATTCAAGTTAGATCTAAATGAAAGAAAATCATAATGTGTACATTGTATGTACAATTGGAGTATCCCATTGTATGTAGCTGCCATTGGAGGAAAATGTGCCATTTGAATCTTACTTTGCCAAAGAAGCTTCTAGTGTGAATTCTGGGGTTTTTTCATTAGGTTTTTAAGACAATTTTAACTTATGTTTTCTCTGAGCAGGATTGAACGTTGCCTGTTGTGACTTCAGTGCTTTCTCAGCTCCAGTATAGGCCTCGTTCCTAGAGCAACTGAAGTTAAGAAATAAAGTGCAAACCTGTGAAGAATAATGGAAAAAATTAGTTGGTCAATATCTACTATATTAGAGGGAAAGCTATTTTTATTTTCACTGTGGTGCATCGAGGCTGTATTGTTTCCCATGGCACTCTAAGACAAATAATTTGACTTGAAGGTGAATGATGTTCAGAAGAGTTATTCTCCAGGACATCATTGAATGGCAGCCACAAGTTAAATTAGATGATTCTTACATTTAATGTGAAGTCACTCCTGTGTCCCTCTGATAATCTAGCAATTTTAATTTTCTTCAAGCTCTCAGTAAGCTTGGACAAGACTTTCCTTTTGTATTTTAAATGGTATAAGTAAAGTTTAGCTAGTTTTGATTTACTCAAATACACAAGAGTAGGTATGAAATTTTCAGTAACTTTCATGATGAAAGTAAAACCAAGGAAGGATATTCAGAATAGCCATGGAGCAGCCTTTTAAGTATAATATAATCTTAGAAAAGAAAGCTAAAAAGAACAACAAACGTTGGTGGGCCTGTACAATTTTTGAAAGATGGTGCTTGACTTGTTTTAGACTGACAGGGAAGGTAGTTACTGCGTACTGGTTGCTTCTGAGCATGCTGCCTGTCACTAGGCATTTGCATTTTGGAAGCTCCAGTTTGAACACCTCACTTCACCCTATTACTACAGCATGGACAAGTAATGGGACAGGGCTCTGTCAGTGCTTGGAAAGCGCCAGGAAGTAAATAGGAAGTCAGAATGTGTGTCTGAAAAGTACTTTATTATATGGCTCTAGTAATTAAAGTTGCCAGACCTGTTCACTGCACTTGTCAACAGCTCGGCCTTGCAGGGGTCTCCTTGAGTTACTCCCTCAGCTCTTCCCAAAGTGAGCTTTTTCCTTCCATGCAGTTGGGTTTGTAGATTGGCAGACTTCCCATGTCCTGCATTTTGAATATCAGGGTCACTCGTGGCTTCTGCTTTGCACTCCTGTTTGGCTGGGCTGTGCCCGCTGCTCTCACTGACCCCGTGTGATGCCAGTCAGTGCATCTGACCTGCAGCGTGGGGCAGGCTCACCTGTGCTGTGGCAGCTCCCCAGGAGCCTCATGACCTTGAGCCTGTTCTGTGCATCATCCCTTGACTGTTGTGCAGTCTCATACATGATATCATGCATAAAAATAAAAGGCAACTGAAGATTGTGTGATTTATAATTTTTCTTTTCTTGTCTTCACTCTTTGCGGGATTTGGTAGCCTTCTGGAAGAAGGCAGAAAAAGGGAAAATGTAGGTAAATCTATTATACAGAAGAAAAAGTGTATAGATGAACACTGTTTTGAGTTACTCAAAACATGGGAGTGCATGTGTTTAGGTGAAATTTTGCTCAAGATTTATTTTGTAGCTCAAGAATTCATGCTCTGGGATTTTTTTAAAGCAACATGTTCAAACCCATGTTACTTGTACTTATTGCTAGAAAAAGCCTTTTGATTTTTCTTTTTGATCTTGAAAGAGTTGATACTTTTACCCTCTTCTTGAAAATTTCTGACATTCATGTAAGTAATAAAACAGACTGGTTTCCATGTTTGTTCATTTTCTGTCTTTCTGCTTTCACCAGGAGTTAAGCATCTTTTAGGATTTCCCTTGAGAATTCTGAAAGTGGAATTCTAAATACCTTTCTTTCTTTCACCTCCTTGAACCTCTGCTTATCTCCATTTGATCTTATAAGCAATTTTTACTCTATCTGTTCTGTAGTTTTCGTTGTTACAATTTTTATTCTTGTTTCCTTAGGAGCAAAACAAATCCCCAAGAGGCAGTTGAAATCTATGGGAAGGCTTGGGACATGAACCTAATGAATAAAAGCATCCTAAAGTCTAATTTGTGGTCCTTTTTCTTCTACCATTCTGCACCTTCTATTTTCTTCTGTGACTTTGCATATAAAGTCCTCAGAAGGGGATTGGTTTCGTTTTGCAAAGCAATGAAGCCTTCTCCGTATTTTAAATCTAACATAATTTTAAAATAAGACACAGAAACAACTTCATCAGTAAAACAGTAATAAGCTGTAATGCGTTGATATGGGCAAGTTAAGCTGTGCCTCTTATTTCTTTAGTAAACTTCAAGGAACAACTGCTGCATGCTTATCACAGGCTTTGATTTCTTTGATTTAATGTTAAAAGCAGTTCTTGCTTTACAGCTGTTCAAGACTGCCTGATTTTGCTGGGCTGGAACTTTGGGGAGTGCTTGGCTTCCTGCCTGGTTTTCAGCAGCTTGTCAGGGACAGATGTTGTGCTGTCTCCTTCTGAGTATTTTAAAGCTGCTCAAGTGAATTCTTCAGACGGCACTTATAAATCCACATGGAGGCTTTTGAAGGCCAATAATTTAAACTGTAAGGCTAAAAATGTAAAAGCTCAAATGGCATATTTGACATGCTATTCAGTGGGAATATGCACAAAAAAATCAGTGTCAGCATTTGCCAGTTTAAAAATACATTTAGAAAAAAACTCCAAATTTTAATAAACTCTGTAATTATTATCTGGTAATTATGTAAGAATATGAAATGGGAGAACGTTTAACTCTTCAGTGAGGAACATGTATCTTACAGACATCACAAAGTAGAGCAGCAGCATTGAATATTCATGTTTTGAACCTGAAAGTGATTGTCATAGATTCCCTATGCCTAGTTCACATAATTCCAGATTCATGTACATACTTGAATAAGTAAAATAATTTGCATGTCCGCAACTACTAGGAGAATTTTGGACTATAAATCAGTCTGACAGCGATGTCAGTCATAAAAATTGTCAGTGTTTCATGTAATTACAACTTTGGAAATAGAAGCCTGGAGTATATTTGTTTAAAAATTGCTCAAGTCTACTGTTCTCTACCATACTGGCATAAGGATAATTTCAAATTGGTAGTAAGAACTCTGGTCATTACTGGACTAAAGGAAATTCCGAATAGGGCAGAATGTTTTGGGTTTTTGAAAAATTTTATATAGAAAATTTTTTCAGGAGACTAAGGACACCAAATTTCTTCTTAACCTTTTGTATTTTGCTGATCTAGAGAAACTGTTATGTGAGAGAAGGAATAAGATGTGTAAGGAAGAATTGGAAACAGTTGGTGACTTAAAGAATGGAAAATTTCACTTGAAGGATTTAGTACTAGAATTGGCTAGAAATATTCTCCTATTTTGTCCCTCATCCTTCTATTTTACTTTAATGACATTAACCATCCTGATACATCATCTCCTTTATTCTGGGGGTTTTTTGTACAATGTGAGCCACTAAAGCAAGTTTTTTTTCAAGATTGAAAAGGAACCAGACCGTTTAAGCTAATGTAAGTGCAGAAGCTCCAAGAGAACAGGAAGTACTTTCCTCAGAAGTTAGTTTGTTTTTTGGTTTTTCTCGCCTTCTGTATGCTACTTAAATATATCATATTTTCTGTAGTTATCCCTTTCTCTTATATTTTTTTTTTTTGTGAAAAGAGGTATAGGGATTTTGTGTAAATGTGCTTTGTGTTCTTTAGTGTCCACTGAGGCGGTAGGAAAAGAAGATAGAAGAGAACTCAACCATCCTTTATTTAGCTTTTTTGTGAGTAGGCATGAAGGATGATCCTCAAGTTGAACTAAATGGAGTAATATGAATTTGTTGTCTGTGGTGCCTTTAAAGGGGATTTAAAGGTGTTTGGGCTTTTTAAAATGCATTTATCCTCACATCAGTTTTCTTAGTGGGCTTTTATTGCCACTGTTGTCCATGAAGAACTGATTTATAAAGCAGCACAGTATTGTTGCTTGCCTCATAGTGAGTTCTATCGCAGTGCCTTGGTTTGCAAGGTTAGGCTTACTAAGGGTTGATTTGGAAGTTCAGCAGCAACTTATGCAGAGCCCACAGAGTACAGTAACCTGCAAGCAAAATAAACTGTTAATCACATACTTGCGCTGAAATTGCCTCGTCGTGTGTGACTGTGCTTTATTTTATTTGTTGCTGTTTCAATATACCCAAGACTTAGGTCACTGTTCTCAAATACTGAATACTTGATGCTTTGAAAATGAGCTGCAGATAATTTTGTAATTGAAGTATGGTAATAATGGTATTGATGCATGAGGGGAAAGAAAATCTTGCTTCCTGTATCATAACTATTCTAAAATCTATGGTAACATGAATAAATTCATTCAATTAACATGCTCCTTGTAGATATGCTCAGGGATCTATCCATGGATCTGAGGAGGGAGATGTGAAATCTTTAATCTCTTTATGTTTGTTAGGTTTGCTGGTATTTTACGAGGGTTTTTTGGCTTTGTTTTGTTTTATTTTGGTGTTCTTTTGTTTTGTTTTGTTTTGGTCTTAATGCATGCGAGGTTCTTGTGGGAGCCACAGGAGACTCAGTGGATGTGAAAGGGAGTTTGGCACTGCTCCTACCCCAGCGCGGGCTGAAGCAGGATGGGGCAAATACGCCATGCTCAGCCTCCTGTGGCTGCAGTATGACACAATGTGCAATAGATCTGTTTTCTTCCAGTTCTTAATATGTTTTTTTCTGTTTTCTCTATAGAACTATATGGAATTTACGTAGCTCTTATCTTTCTATATACAAACTCAGCTCTGGGGCTTTGCTATCACTTCTGTGAAGATTTGTCTCTTCTACTGTAACCTTTATAGTACCTTTGGAGTTTGTAAACATACAGTGCTAGGATGATGACCAGTTGTTATAGCCTACAATGCATATCTTCATCTCTTCCAGGTTTTTATCTTCATCTCTTCCAGATATTTAAACATACAACTGAAATGTGAATTGTCTATTCTAATTTATACATAAGAAGAAAGTTACAAATCTTTCATCAGTTTGAGTCATCCTTCAGTCATTTCCTGATTTCCCCAAAGAAATCCTTTTCCCTTACGTACTTCTTTCCGCCTTCAAACTTGTACAATTGCAAATGATGTTTTGCACAGTGAGATGTATTAATGCAGCAGTACATTTTCCTTTCCAAATGTAATCCATGTCGAATAATGGAAAGCACAGGCTGATCTCATTTGTGATAGATGTAGTGTTAGCAAGAGATCGTTTATTCTCCTGTCCTTGATGAAAATTAGGCTGTCAAAGATACTAGTTGTCCATGTGTTAGCAGATGGGTTTCCTTGCTGCTAAATGTCACCAAGTTTTATTATGGTAATGGCTCAAGGAATAAATGGTGGGGAATAGATTGTCATTAGCTAAGCAGAATTTAACAAAGAAAAAGGATCCTGACAAAGTTTATTTAGAATGATGTCCCATCATCTTGTAGTTTGTCTTCTTTAGGATTTCACAGTTCTGTGGAAGAAAACAAAAGATGCAAAGGTGCATTAAAAAAGCGCAGGACCCTCCCCTTGTTCATCATCTTTAGTGTCCATCATAATGAAACCTGCCTAAAGTTGGTTAGTTTATGTAACAGATAGTTGTCAGTTTTGATTGAAGAATTCTCTTCCAAATCCACTTTAATTAAAAACCCTGGGAATTAACTATATGGCAGCTGATTGCAAAATCTTGAATGTAAATGTCATGGTTTAAACTTGAATATCAGCAATAGACAGTGTGATTCATTTGAAATTTTAATCTCTCCCCGATTTGTAGTAAAATGTTGATTAATTCTGATCTTACATGGTGCCTAAAGTCTTCCAAGTTTTGTGTTTAATTTTTTTGTATTAACTTATGGAGGCAGTCACAATAAGGTGACTCTTTTTAAAAGATGTTCAAAACTCTGAATTTGAATGTTACAGATGGTTGATTCTCTGCATTCCTCCTATCATGAAGCAGGCATTAACACATGGTTTCAGTACTGAATACAAGTTTAGAATATCTGCTATTCAGCAGGTCCTTAGAGACAGTAACTGTGTTCAGGGTAATTGAATCTGAATAACAAAATGGTTTTGAGTAACCTGTGCTTAACCAAGTAAGACTGACTGTGTACATCAGACTGTCAAATATTTACCTCCTCCAGCCCAGAAATGCCTGTGCAAACTGTGTTCAGCATTTTGAGTGCAGCACCAATGAGCACCTAAAAGGGCAATCAGATTAATACACATTTGGGGTACCCTTGCTGCCCAAAGGAGAAGCATTAAGATTAAAAAAAAAAAAAAATTAAAAAAGGGATGTATTCCTCTTCCTCTTCTGCTTTCTGCCTAGTAATGCCAAAATGTCTTGTGATGAATTTGCTGTATGGTTTTGTGGGTTTTTTTTAAGCTAACCAAGCAACAACTCCTCCAGGAAAACAAACCCTACATGTTGGAAATCATAGGTCACTCCTGTGAGCCTTTTTGTCTCATGTCTGCCTTTGCCATTTGTGGTCCTCTGCTCTGTGGTGGGCAGGACATGAAGTGACTTCAAAAATGTCAGTGACCTCTAGCTAAGGAAGTTATGCACAATGAACATACTAAAAAGTGTCTGAAAATGCCTGTAAAGATGGGGAGACCCTTTTAAAGGTCCCCATCCTGTTCTTCTGTTTTTGAGAATAGTGATGGGGAAGTAATTTTGTAGTCAGGATCCAGGACTGAAGAAAGAAGTCTTACACATGGAATCTCGGAGAAATCTTGTAATAACGCTGTGCTGGGTCTGGCTGGGGTGGTTTTCTGTCTGCATAGCAGCCCGTGTGGGCTGTGTGTCATGCTGGTGGCTGGAACAGCGCTGGCCACAAGGCCGTGAGGGGACACAGCCAGGAAAGCTGACCTCAGCTGACCAAAGGGATGTTACATGCCATGCCATGCCGTATGATGCTGCGCTCAGTCGTGACAGCTCAGGGAAGAGAGGAGTAAGGGAAAGGATGTTTCTGGCTATGATACTTGTCTTCACAGTCAAGTGTTACCTATGGAGCTGAGGCTCCTCTTCCCAGGAAGGCACTGGCCATCTCTCTGCAGATGGGGAATTGTGAATTAACCCCTTTTTGCTGTTCTTATTAAACTATCATCTTGATCCATGGTTCTTTTTCCCTTCCTTCTATTTTTCACTTCATCCCCTGTGAGAGGGTAGTGGATTAAAGGCCGGGTGGGTGTTCAGCAGCTGTCTGGAATCAGCTCACTTCAAACCCCTCACTGGATGACTGGTACTGAATAGGCTCAAAAAGCTATTGCAGATTGAAGATGAATGTGAGGCCAGACCTGTTCTCTGAAGTGAGATGATGTAGTCTGCTGCTCAGAGGTAGGGGTTTACCAGGAGAGTTGCAAGATAAAGGATGTTTAAGCATCCTTAAGGGGTTGGTGTAGCTGGTTAGGATGCATGTGATAGAAACCAGTATTTGTGATTGCTTGTTCTGTGCTCCCCAGCCCTAGTCCTGATCAAGCTGGTGGTGTTGAAGGTGCAAGACAGGCTTTTAAACTAAGTTCTCTGGAATGAAAACAACAAAGTGAGGCTTGTTTGGCTGGTTTCAGTTTGTTTTGGTTTCTTCAGAGCAAGTTGATGCTAGTGGTATCTGCTGTTGCTTTTTGAAGGGGTTTATGTAGTGAGCAGATGTCACTTGGTGACTGTCAGACTTTTGTGCTCAGCTGAATGTGTAAACAAACTATTGGAGAGAATGTGTTTGAGGATTTGGAGTTTCTGTCTTTAGAATGCTGTGTCTTTGCAACCTGTATTTACAGAGTGAGAGTTACAGAATGGAAGGTTGCTGTATTGACTTGTCAATGTAGGGTATTATTAATTACAGACTATGTCTTGTGAGCAAATTGATATAATCTGACTGTAGAGCTCTTTTTCTGCCTGGGTAAGCAAATGCATTAAGCTATAAACAGATGTATCAGACCTTCTACTTTAATATGGGAAAAATTAGAAGTTAAGGTTGGTGAGCAGGTTCAACAGTAAATAAAATTAGTAGGTCATCAGATAAATGTTTAATGCAAAATGCAGTTCATCTTCATTCAGTATCTTAACACCTAAGATAAATGGGATGCTTGATAAATTTTAGTGTTCTGTTCAAATTCCCTTTAGAATGAACCAGATGCAGCTTTATCAGTTTTTACTTGGGAGACTTGTGGCATCATATTGCTGTATATCAGCATAATTAGAGAGGTATACTCAGTGAAGTTAAAATTGTATATTTACAAGATGTAAATGCAGTTCTGTAGCCATAAAGTCCAGGAATTAAATAGTTGAATTAATCTGGCAGAAGTGAAGTCAAGAGAAATTACTGAAAGTGAGAAAAGGAGGTCTGAAATAACCATGTGTGGTTTAGTTTTATACTGTGTGTTACTGGTTGGCAAACAGGGCAGCTACAAGGCTCTGATGAGCTGTGGGAAGGGCTGAGAGTCACACAGATCTAATCTGCTCATTAAATGAGTCCATAATAGCTAAACAACACCACCAACACTTTTCATCTGTTTCAGCTGTTTACTGTCAATACCTTTTACATATTGATGAAAAAAATCCACTTATCAATCTGTAATCTCTGGCAGGTTTCTTAATGCTGTAATTGTTGTTTTTTAAAAAGATGTGCTAATGAGAACACCTTAGGAAGCTGAGTAGAATATTAATAGCCAGCCCTGAAAAATAACTTAGATTGTCCCACCTGCTCTTTGTCTTTCTTTTCCAAAATGGTATTTATGCCATCAGTCAGCATTAGTTCTTCCTCTCTTGAAGATTTCTGCCTGAGACTCCATGGTGACCTGCTTTGAGAGACTGTATCTTCAGATTTGTATTTCAGTTCAGAATGAGTTTCATGAAATGTCATGTCAGTGGATTTGGATGTTATACTCTAAGTTGAAAGACTTTGAAATGCACAGTAAATACCTAAACTCTATTTGACACCTTAGGAAGGTACTAGCAGCAAGTGAGGAAGTGATAGAAAGAAGCTTTAGTTTGTTCATGTAATTAGAGTGGGAGAAAAATCTTAGAAGGTGCAAGAATTAAGGTAATGTGGGAATCAGTTGAAAAGTATGTGAAAAATTTTAGATGTAAGAACACAGTCCATCCTAAAAATATTAAGGGAACCTTTAATGATGCGTCAATACATGTGGTCACTTTTCTCAAAATGCAGCAGTCTTGGTTTTCATCCTACCTGTTTCTTCTCTTCCTCTCTCAAGTATTATTTCAGCTTACTGGGAAAAAAGGTGTTTCTCCAAACTGCGCGAGTCTGTTTTAAAAATATTTTAATTACTTTGTGGTTCATTGTAAACAGGTCAAAATAATAAGATGCTTTTTGTGGCATACTTTTAACTTAAAAGGTTTTAACTTTGAAGTCATTAACCAATTGCAGGTTACAGCTTGGCTCATTTAGTGTGTTCCCAAGGAAAAAAAATGGAATTGCTGCTCCTGCATTCAGCTGTAATGGAGTGTGCATTAAACTCTGCCTCACCCCCTGTGCTATTCTGAGCTTCTGCATGCAGACAAGCACTGAGTTCAGCCAGGTACACCAGCAAAGCCTTGATGTCCTGGGGATGTTGTCCGCGATGCGATGAAATCACACACCTTGCGATTTTAACAAATATTAGAAAAAAAACTTACAAAAGATTTTGGGAGGTTTTCAGGGGAAGAGTTGAGCTGATGCAGTGTATGCAGTAATTTGGCTCACACAAACAGGGCAAAGAACATTTTTTGCCAGTATGACTTAAACTTTTATTGCAGGAATATAAGTTCTGTGTTAGAATCACAGTTTATAAATCCTTCCTGATTCCACTTTCAGCCCAGAGCCCTGCTGGTGGGTGTTACAGCCACAGCTGAGGAACTTTCTTCTTGTAGGGCTGTAGTGGCTGTGATTGAACTGCACCCTTGGATTGCTTTAAGTCCTCCAGCAAATGAGTAAGCTGTGTTCACAGGCTCAGCAAAGCTTACTCCTGAGGTGGTTAAATGAACTGATTTGAATCTGGGAATAAAAGTTTCTTTCCCAGGTATTCTGGAGCACTTCTATCGTGGCTATATGTTTCTGTGACTTAATATGAGGTTTTGTGTTTTAATAGCATTTTGCTAAATTTTGTTAGATGGGAACTGGCTTTGATTGCTGAGTGTTACTCACATGAGCTTTCAGAAGGAGAACTTAAGTGCTGCAAAAATACCCCATGCAAGTATTGAATTACAGGATTTGATTTTTTTTTATGGTCAAATGCCTGTTATCCTGAAGTCAGGTAATTAGATTGTGTTTTCCAGTACTCCATGTGCCTGGCAGTATGTCATATTTATGGGTAAAAGCAAACTAGTGATGAGTCATGTGATAGGAGCTAAATATGTGAATTTCCACAGTCTGTTCTATTATAAATATATTTTGTTATTTAACATCTAACATACTTAATTTTGGACTCAGTTTTTATAGAAGTTGTCCTGCTTAGAGGCTAGTATTTTATATGTGCTTTAACTCTTGCATTTGAATGTGGAAATATACTGAGTTCAAGACAGTTTGAGAGGCAGAATTAGTTAAATAAAGCTAAACAATGGGCTGGTCTTTGAGATGGAATCCAGTGAAATACCTTTAGCAAGTCTGGTGTTTTTTCTGAAAAGTACAATGAGAGTCTATATGATAACGTTTGAAAAACATACCTGTCTGACAGGAGGGCTAACATTGAATAGATGCAATATCCAGGTAGATGCCTTTTGAGGTAGCTAATCATGAAGTGATACCCAGAGAAAAATGAGAGAGGAGCCTCTACATTTCCTGCAACAGTGAATAAAAACTCCCTGACTAGTTGAGGCCGTAGCACTGAAAAGCTGGTATTTCTTTACTGTCACTGTGGGTGTGTTTTAGGGAAATGCAATCAGGCGAGTTGCTGCCAGCAGTTTGAGTGCAATGGGATTGTGTCATGTTTCCGACAAAAGCTTTGCTGTGCAGCCACATGACTGCGGCATCCAGAAATAATCACATAATCTCGCTGCTAGAGGGCCTGCGTTAGACTCGCAGCAGAACTCTCTGTTTGGAGCCTAACTGATTTTTCTTTATTATTGTTTTTTTTAGCAGAAGATAGGAGGAACTTTACAAATGCACTAGGTCCCTTATATTACTTGTTTGGTTTTTATATGCCAGATGTTGTAGGAAATGAGTTGCATGTTTAAAAATACTTGAAGTTGTACAAAAACATAAGGTTTTTTTTTTTAAATGGGGTTTTGCTTTAGAGGTTGTATCTTAAAAATATTTCCAGGTTATTGCTTGTGAAAAATAATGTATCTGGGAATAGTTGCAGATAATTGAATTTCTGTTTTGTTCCTAGGGTTGTGTTTTACTTCTCCTGACATTTCTGAAAATCTCAGTAATTCTCTTATGCAACCACTGGCAGCAATAATACGCTCTGAAAAAGCATGAGAGATCCAGTCAAGGCTAGGACAGAATTTAATGCTTAAAATAGGGAAATCTATTGAGCAACCGGATCCAGTGAAAGATGCCCCTACCCACGGCAGGGGGGTTGGACCAGATGTCCTTTAAAGATCCCTTCCAACCCAGCTTGTTCTGTGGTTGTCAAGTGTTGATATGTTCAAAATTATAAGTGTTTTGAATCAATTACTGTTTTTTTACTACTTGTCTTCCCTATTTAGATGGCAAAGGGAGGGAGATAATATTTGTATTATCTGCCGGGTTCTTATGTGAAGTGGTTTTTTGTTGGTTTGTTTGTTTTTTTTGTGTGTTTGTGTGTTTTTTTTTTTTTTTTTAGCGGCTGAATGTAATGTTATGTAATTGTAAAAGACATATATGGGTTTGGTTGGGGTTTTTTTAGTTCTGTATTCTGCATAGCAGCTTACTTTCCCTGTTGTATGCAAGATTTAGAAGGCTGTTGGGAAGGGATGTTTTAGCTTTTTTCAGGGTAGATTTCTCTTGTCAGTAGAGATTATAAAGACAGTTGTCCTGTTTTGCCTTACCAAAAAAGCAAGGAGGGGAGACTGGCTTCCCAAAACTTGACTGTGTAAAAGCTGAAGGTTGTTCTGCAAGTTTTGCAGTTTCAGTGGAAGAAGAACAAAAAAAGGCTGGGTAGAACTGCCACAGTTCTATGTGGTGGAGTCTTACCAGCTGACTGATGTAAATCAGTATCTTCTGTCTTGGGTGGATTTTCTGAATTTTGGCATCTAGATTGCCCTTGTCAAACATGCATTTATGAACACTTGGACTGTTGAAGGATGCTTTATAGCCGGTTATCCAGTGGAGTTGCCTAAATGTGCAATGTATGCAGCCATTACTTCTGAGTATCACAGTGTTGTCAAGTCATTGCTCTGACTTTAAGTTTCTGCTCTGCTCTTGTGAGATGCCTCCCTGGAGTGCTGCTCCCAGCTTTGGGGCCCCCAGCACATGGACCTGTTGAAGCAAGTGCACAGGAGGCCACAAAGATGCTCAAAGGGCTGGAGCATTCTTTGTTGTGATGACAGGCTGAGAGAGCTGGGGTTGTTCAGCCTGGAGAAGAGAAGGCTCCATGGACACCTTTTCCAGCTTTTCAGTACAAAAAAGAGGCCTAAGGAACAATGGGGATAGACTTTTTAGCAGGGCCTGTTGTGATAGGACAAGGAATAAAGGCTTTAAGCTAAAAGAGCTTCGATTTAGGTTGTGTAAAAGGAGTAGATACTGTGAGGGTGGTGAAACACCAGAGCAGATTGTCCCAGGAAGTTGTGCATGTCCCCCTCCCTGGAAACATTGTAGGCCAGGTTGGATAGGGTCTGAGCAATCTGATCTAGTTGAAGATATCACCCCTCATTGCAAAGGGGTTGGGCTAGACAACCTTTAAATTTCTCTTTCAACCCAAGGCATTCTGTAATTCTAGTAAAAGTGTGGAAGATCAACTTCCCCTTTCAGTTTGCTGTAAGATCTTCATTGAACTGATTCCTGAAGTTGCTTTTTTTCAGACATCTCTTTCGATGATAAACACAAATAAGGGATAACTTTTGATGCTTCCAAATTATGCTATAACTGGTGTGTAACTGTTATTTTTATGGTTATTGCTGTCCTCCCCATGTTCAGTAATGCCAAGAGTCTCATTTTGGAGTTGCGTCTTTTTAGGACAAAACATAATATACATATGGGTAGCTGTGCAATAAATCGTTGGTGTCAGTGCCACTTTAAAAGCTTTTTACTTTCAGTGTAGAGACCATTACATTGTGTGCATAGAGTTTCAGATGTAGTGGGCTTTAAAATGTGAAATATAGCTCTTCTGTTGTATGAAATGATTGCTGTATACATGAAAAATCACTTCAGCAAAGTTTTCTGGACTTTTTTAAGTTGACTCACAAGTAATAAAAGTGCCAGATGATAAGAAAAATCTTGTGAACAGGTGCTCACTGTTTTTTTTGTTTGTCTCAGTAAGTTTTCTTACTGCTTATTCATGGTATTTTTTCTGCAAGTGTTTATTGTTTGAAATTATAAAAAGATATGGTAGCAATACATTTCAAGCTCGCTGAAGGGTTACCACATTGATTCCTCATCTAACTGAGGCTGAAAGCTTCAGATTTAGTACATTTCAGTCTTAGTTACATGAAAGAGCTGAATTTCCTCAGCTGCAGGAGTTTCAGATTTGTAACTTTAGGCAGGATTGAACTTTGGAATTAGCTTGGATTCTGTCTCTGCGGGAGCATTGTAGCCGTGGTGCTGTGTGCGGGGGCACGAGCTCTGTTAGGGAAAGGTGCTAAAAGCCTCCCACTAGTTTAGAGTAATTTAATTTTTAATTATAATATCTTTTATCCAGAAATCTCCAAGTGCTTTTTAAACACTTACAGCTTCATTCTCACAATGTTCTTCAGTATTGCAATGCATTGCAATAAAGGAGTGCTGTGAGAGTGAAATGGTACCTTAATTTTCCACATGTGAGATGGGCATGTTATGTGTGTAATGCAACAAATGCTCATGATGACATGAGAATGTGAGTCACAGTGTAGACCACAGTTTTATTAAACTTAATCATACAGTTACAGATGAAAATTAAAGGCTATAATCATATTGCTAAAGTCCTTGAACTGTTCCACAGTCACAGAGGGATTCAGTGCTAATGCTGGTGGCAGACATTGATACAGCATTTGCCAGGCCCAAAGCTGATAGTTTTCTCATCGTTCACCAGACAGGAAAGTTAAAATAGGATTAAGGTTGGGGATGTCCATTCCTTGTTTAATCCATTTGTTGGCTCTTTCTGCTTTTTCATCTTACTTTTTTAATACTATTTTGTGCAGCTTCTGAGTAATGAAAAAGTTTGTAAAATAGCTTTAAAAGAACTGCAGTGTTTAATCACTTGAATAGAAGTTAGAAACCTAAGAGAAACGCAGTAAGAGAAAACAAACTAATTCAATGATACTACAAATATCAGTTGCAAGAGTTAAGAGGATGCAAGTTCTACTGTTTCCTTGGGCGCCTCCTCATTTCTGTTTCCTTTTTTTTCCTCTTGTCTTATTTAATCAATATAGTTTTCAGCTTACTGTTTCTTTATACCATGATTCCTTACCAAAATGTCACCAGCCTAGCAATGCTTCAGGTCACAATCTGTATCACATCAGCTGCCTAAAACTGTAGCTGGAGTCACTGGTTTTTGCTCCTACCTGCCCGATATGGACATTTAATAATGCACTTCTAAAAAGCAGAGAACTTGATATGGAAACATTTGCTATGTTTTAATGGTGTATTTCCCCTCCCCACCCCAAACCGGGCAATCTTTGGTGGAATAACAGTTTAATTTCAATGAGAAATCACTAGAGTAAGTTTCTGGGAGACATGGTTTCAGCAAAGGGGGGGGGTCTTGTGTAATAAAGCTGAGAATTGCGAAATGTAAAAGTTTATAACCAAGCTTTTGTAAAAGGAGTAAAGAATAAGAACGCTTCCTAGCAAATATTCTTGACTGAAAGGATCTCCTTTTCCTTAGAGGCATGTGAACACCTCTGTATAAACAGGGAAAGCCAATACAAATATGAAGGCTTCTTGTTTGGATATCTTATTTGTTGTGTTGGTTGTGTTTTCTCTAGTCCTCATGCTGCATCAACAGTTGTGTATCTGTGAGCATCTGTAATGTTGACTCTTACCAAGAATTCAAGAAGGGAGACGGGCATGACAATACTGCAGAACATAAAAAAAATGGAGGTTTCATGTTTTCTTAGATAGCCTGGACTGGTTTTTGTTTTTTTTACTAAGAGCAAAAAGTTACCTGTGAAGCTTGAATTAATACAGTTACTTACATAGCTGGCATACCATTTTTTTCTTCTTTACTTTTATGAGTAAATCGTTGAGGAAAATTATATGTAACATTGTGAAGGTGAATTGTGAATTTGATTGGTTCCATGCTTCCACTTTGGCTGGATAGTGACACCTTTTGATGAATCTGAAAATAAGTTTTATAACTTCCTATTTTCAGGTTTGGATTTTGGCTGCTTTTCTGCCCTGAAGCCTTATCTTCCAAATGTGTATGCAGATTTCTCTTACTGTATTGCCGAAAGTTGTTTTTTTTCTTAATTCTTACTGTATAGTCACATTCCTCAGAATAAGTCCAAGTTTTTTGTTTTCACCTACAGTGAGGAAAATGGGATTTTCCAGTTCTGCAATTTAGTGGCAATTCTCAGTTCCATTGATTTCTGTGCTAAGAATGCAAATTTATTAGAATATTTGTTGTCTTGAAGGTTCATTTTAATTCAAATATGTGATCATGAACAGAGATTATTGTGCATTAAATTACCACACATTAACTGTGAAAGCCTGCTTCTTACCTCATTTTCCTGAGTCATGATTTTTCTTTTGTGCTTTCAAGCATGTAACAAATGCTACTGCAAAACACTTGGTGTGATTGCTGCTAAATTGTGTAAGTGCTACTCAGCTCCGGGGGTGAAATAACCAAAGTGTCAGACTCACAGTGGAGCTTTTTGCTGGTTCATGTAGGCCGTGCCTGGGTCTTTCTTTGGGGTAACAGTTCATCTCTGACCACTCGGAGGGCACCAGGGATGTTGGGCTGAAAGGGAATAATTTCTCTGTGAAGTCACTTGTTAGACCTCTCCCTGCTTAAACATGATTTTTGCATCGTGTGCTTTTGGCTTAAGAGTTGGTGTGATGGGCCTTTGAGTTGTTAAGTTTTTCTTATATATAGGTAAAAAAATACTTAATGGGTTTTATAGCTTGTATGATACAGTCATTTGTCTTGATTTCTTGCGTTTTTTATTCAGTTTCTAGTCTGCAAGTAAAAACCTGTCTTAAGTGTCAGTGTGTTTTAAAAATGTTTTTATTTACATTGCCTCTGATATAAACAATATGCAGCAGCATCCTTTCAGTATCCTTTTAGCAGAGGATGCCAATAAAGATTGGGTTACTAGAACAGACACTTGGTTTTGTTAATGTTGTTCATTATTTACTGGAGAGAGCCAAGTATTAAGCACACAGGACTCAAGGGGAGGCTGCCCTGGCCCAGAGCAGAACAGGACTATCCCCTCCCTTGCCCGGCTGGTGATGCTGTGCCTGATGCCCCCCGACAGGGCTGTCCCTCCTGGCTCCAGGGCTCTGTTGAGTCATATCCAACTTTCCATCAACCACAACCCCCAGGTCCCTTTGCCCAGCACTGCTGTCCAGCCTCTCGTTCCCCAGTCTGTCTGTACGTCCAGGGTTGCCCCATCCCAGGAGCAGAATCCAGCCCTTTCCCTTGCTGAACATGGTTAGTCATTGCCCAGTGTTATCAGTTGTCGAGGTGTCTCTGCAGGGCCTCCCTGCCTTGAGAGAGTGAACAGCTCCTCCCAGCGTTGCATCATCGGTGAACTTGCTCGGTGGCCTTTCGAGTCCTGCATCCAGGTCATTAATGAAGATATCCATCACATGATGGTTTTATCCAGCTGTGTACTAGACATTTTATCCAGAAGGATACTGTGAGAGACAGCATTGAAAGCTTTACTGAAATCCAAAATGATTACATCACCTGGCTTCCCTTGGCTTGGTCAAAAGGTAGCACTGCTTTATAAATTAGCAAAATGCTAGTTGCTTTCTGATTAAAACAAAATTGGGAGCAACTTGAGCTGTCTTCCTGTGGTATGTAAGTTGCTTATCATCATTTAACCTATGAATCTGATACCAAGCATGTGCTAAATGCTACAGGAATACAGTGTTATTTTTTTTGTTGTTTTCTGGAGAATTTGGGGTAAAGGCAGAGGAGACAGCTCTAGGTTGTCTTTTTTGACTTGTTCTCCTTCATGGCTGAATGTTCAAAGAGTAATGTCTGTAGTCACTTAACAAAGAAGTAAAATCTAAGTAATCATTGCTCTGCAACAAATTGTAAAGGCTATACCTACAAGCAGAAGCCATCTTCTGAAAGCAAAATGTCTCATTATGTCTGATAGTATGTTCTTAAACTTTTTACATGTCATACAGAAAAAAAGGTATTTCTGAAAAGGAGGTGAGCAATAGCAAAACTGAACACCTGAGCAAGTAGACAAGGGATTTACCTAGTATTACAGATGGGCAAGAGAGGAAGAGCAGTGTGGAGCTGGTGGCCTGTGCAGGTCTGCTGAACCAGTCTGTTTCTTGCCTTCTTTTTATTATTCCTTCTGGCTTTTTCTTTAACACTTGCTGTGAAGGTGAAGTCTTGAAGCTGGAGATGGTTTCTCAGAATAATTTGGGAGCATTGCAGCATAGCCAGATCACAATGAAGCCTATGGTAATATTAATATTATATTAAGGTTGGTTATTAAACTGTAGAGAAGGACACAGCAATTTTTTGAAAACTGTAATTACTACGGTTATTGCCAAGCTGGACTGAAATTAGTTGTTTTGCCAATAGCCAAAAGATGGAAGATAAGAATTACGAGCAGTGGCATAAAACATGTGAATGTCCACCTTTTTTGGTATTAAGACTTTGTTGTCATGTCCACCTGAAATGTGTTCAGAATTGTTTTTATGGCCACTCTTTCAAGCTGCCACTGAGGAAGTAGATGTAGCAAAAAACCTGTTTTGTGTATGTGAGATAAATAGAATAAGCAAAGAGTTAAGAAGTTTTACTTCAACTTTGTAAGAGGCATTCTGTTTTATCAGTTCATTATCAGAAATCAGTTCAATCTGTCAGTTTGGTGCTTTATGTGAACTTTTCCAATGGCAACCAGCAAAATTTTTTTCCCCTTGTATATAAATCACTAAATCTGTCAAAGTCTGCCTTCAGCCTGGCTGTTCATCCATATGGTACAGAATGCTGAAAGAACAGGAATGCAGCTATTTCTTAGACAGAACTATTTTACTGTGTTCTGGAATGCTGGATGTGGAAGCTAATTAGCATTTTTTTGAAATTTCTTTGTAGTTTATTATTACTCAGTGCAAAATTTCACCTGGGTATATGCAAATGAGTTCATATTTATCTTGGTAGGGTGGTATGATGTCTGAATGGCAATGCTTACAATAAAAAACAGGATGGGTTCATTTTCTAGCATCTTACAAAACAGTTTCTCTAAGCAATTTAACCTTTTCTGTGTGAAGCAGTCACTGGGGAACCTCATGTATAATGCTGCATTATAATAGGTTCTTGCACATAAACCAACTTGAAACATTTTTTTCCCCAGAATGCTGCAGAGGTTCAGTAGTTTGTTTTTAAACTGAACTAAAATAACCATAACAGCTTTTTGTGGGTTTAGAAGCCAGATGTCAAGATTCCCAGAAATGTCTCGCTGCTCTAGTGCTGTATTTGAGCTACTACTAGTGCAGATGGGAACTGTGATGGATTAGTGGGTCATCTGATTCTCTAAAATTATTTTACAGCTATCGTATTAGAAATTTATGTAATAAAATAATTCAGCTTTTTATGGCCATGTACATTCTAATGAGAATCTACTAGGATGTTGATTTTAAGGAGAAAAATTTCTAACCACTGAAAGAATAAACCTGAATGTGTGTGAAAACTTTCGTTCCTCTTAAAGAGAACTCACATTTTTCTTCTCAGTCCTCTGTATTTGCTGCACTGTAAGTTTTGCCATCATACCCAGGAGACCCAGTGATTTCAAAGCATTAGGAAAAATAAATCCACCAGTGTATACACTCAAACAAATGCATCCTGCAATATGTTACTACTAAAACTACTTACACTTAGAGCAAGTAATTAAATTCCACTGACTAGATTATTTTCTCTGCTCAGAATGGGAAGTGTCCTTTTCACTTTTCTGTCTTTCTTATAATCAAAACAACATATGTTGTAATTGCTGGTTTCTTGATGAATTCACAGTAATAATCATGAACTGTTGGTTGTTGGTTTTGGCTTGATGCAAGAACATTGGTGTTGTCTTGAATGAGATATTGCCAATATACAAGTAAGGATTATGATTTTTTGGAATGTGTTTAGTATGTTCGGTGAAGCTGTTTTACAGGCAGAACAGAGCTTTAATCCAAGGTTTTTACATCAGATATTGGCAAAAAAATTGACAGATACTTTGCCCCAGCAGTAGATGTAATTTTTAGGAGATTCTTCTCTCTATCTTTATAATTTTCTGTCTGTATCACTGTCACACCAGGGTTTTAATCTTGATTGGTTCGATCTCCATTAAAAGGCTTCTTTCTTGGTGCAAAGCCTTCAGGGCAAGCATGTGGCAGTGACCAAATAAACCAGTACATCCATCTCCCCTAGCACATGACTACTGATTTTTCTTAAAATTAGCCTTGGTTCTTTACATTTTACCTGTTTTTCACCTGTTTTTCTGGGTAGGTTGGTTTGGTTTTTTGTTGTTTTGCTTTGGGTTTTTTTTGTTGTAGTTTTGGGTTTTGTTGGGGGTTTTTTGTTTGGTTGGGATTTTTTGCTTGTTTTTTGGGTTTTTTTTGTTGGTTGGTTTTAGGCTTTTTTTTGTTGTTTTTGCTTGGGTTTTTGTTTGCTTTGTTGTTTGATTGTTTGGGGGTTTTTTTGATGAGCCAAGGCTGCTAATCCATGTGTAATTTTGGAGCCATCAGATATGATGTCAACTTTTCCACTTCAGTCTGTTAATATTTTTCTGAGGAGAAATAATATGTTGGCAGAGGGCTGCCTCAGCAGCCTGATCCCAGAGGACAAATGGGAAAATCAAGTAACAAGAGCTTTCATGAATGAACACATCTTGTACTTCAGAAGTATTTTGGCATAGCTAAGCCATCTGCTGCATGGAACTGAAAAGTTCTGAAGGCACTGTCTGCATATGTTGGTTCCAGGCTATGCTTTGTCTTTGCGGGATTTGGTCTTTTAATTTTGTCTTTGTAGTCTCATGTGGGTCCTTTCTCCTGCTGAGATGTGGATTTCTTAAAATTAGACCAGATCCTTAATGCCCAGTTCTCAGGGTAACGGGCTGTGATTTGACTCTACCAAACTTTGTTTTATCCTCTGAACTGTTTGGCATTACGCTTTTTTTCTCCCTCTTTCTGGGGTGCTCTGACTGCTTATGCCTAAGTGAAATTTTTCTTGGCACAAGCTGACAGACAAACCTGAGAAGTAGTCTGAAAAAGTGCTGCTTTTGACTCTCTTCCCAGCTAGGAACTGCGCTGATTTTATGAACGGGGGAAAAAATCCTCGGAGCGTGTTATTCCAGTTCAGGTGGAGTTTCTGCTTAGGCTGGGTGAGGGTTTAGAAATCTCTCAAACGACTCAGTAAATCATATGGGAATGTGAATCAATAAACTACCATCTTAGGAAACTTAGACATATTTAATTTCTTACTTAGAATGTATATTCATATGTCTTCAAAATATATAAAATAATATTAGTGACTGGGCTTGTAAATTTGTGATAGTCTGTGATTGAGAACTAGAAGCTTTGTAGAGCACTGAATCCAGACTTTCTTTTGGTTTTAAGGGAAAGCTGTGGACTGTCATGGAGAGGGTTATATTCAATATGTACATACCTTATGCACAAAACCGTTTCTCCTAATCAGATACAGTGAATATATACTATGTTTTATTATGGCCTTTACCAGCAACAACACAGCCTTGGGGATAATTATGCCCTCTGACAGAAATCTGATGTTCTGAGTCCCAAGTGCAGTTTGCATGCTGCTTGTCATGTGCTCTTGCTGTCAGCAGAAGCACTGTTTAAATGGCTTCCCAAAAAATCACTTGCTGGAGTATCCCTCCATATTTTACATTGTTGAGTCCTTACAGCACAAAAGCATTGGTTCTTTGTGAGGAACAGTGTGTTTTGTATTGGAAGGGTGAGGGAGGTTGGAAAACGGAGCAGTGGTGCAGTGGAAAGGCTTGGAGGTACAATGCAGGCAGATGCACTTCCTGCACACAGGGAGAGATGGTTCAAGGAGTGAGGCAAACCAATCTGCCAAACCAAATTTGTATGTGCTGCAGCTGCAGAGTCTAATTGCATCTGTCTTGTGGCAGTGTGAAAGAGACTTTGGGGTGTTCCAGAGACTGAGTGAAAAGCTTGCTTTTGTAATTTCAAGTGGTTTGCTCTAGTGTTGCTGTTAAACAGTAAGTTTTTATGATACTTTATTATAGTGGGGGTTTTTTTTGGAAATCGACATGATTGAGTGGGTTAATTATAAGGGCAGTGTCAGTTCTCAGATTGCAGTCTGCTGTATTGAGTGATGCGTGTGGTGAGGTGCTAAGGCAAGGCTTTTTTGGAGCATCATCCATTGCAAGTCAGAATAAATTCCTCAGCATGTAAAATGAAATGCATGAGAGTCATGTTGTCCTCTACAATTAATTGCTGAAGTGTGTAATGCTGCTCTGCTGGAGAGTTTTCCCATCTGTTGCAGAAGACAATACGCGCAGAGGAATTCTGAGTCAGTGTTGGCCTGAGCAGAATGAAGAGAAAAGGAGCTTTTCTCTTTGAATTCAAATTTTTGGGTTTTTCCAAATCTTTTCCTGCAGTATGTCTTACTCTAAGTGCTGCACATATTTTTATATAGCAATTTGTCCAGAGAGAAATTAAGTGTGTAAGAGAAAGTTCTCCCTTTTGTTCTCCTTTGGGAATCCCAAGGCTCTGTTGGGCCACCTGGAATACTGAGCTGAGTGCAGGTCCAGCTGGGCAGGAACAGGATCACTTGTGTACTGCCAGAGAGGAACACATGGCACCCTGATGATGCTGGGGTGACAGACCTCAGCCTCACTAAGCTCCTTTGCAGAAACTTGGGGCATGTAAGAGAGGTTCTCTATGTACACATTTGTGCTTCACACTGCAAACTCTGTGGTAAGAAACATATATATAATCATTAGGAAGTCTAGCAGTCTCCTGGTTTTTCATGTTTTGTGTAATGAAATTATTTCATGGGAAATAAAGATTTTTGTAATAGCTCTTCTGCTAATTTAGCAAGTCTCACTTCACAGGTAATTTAGTTTTTCCTTTATGGAATAAACTTGCATAGCTTTCTTGAAGTTTTCCATTGCTAATACAATTTTATATATACAAGGGCTGTTAATGTAATTTTCATAATTCGAATTGTTTCTTTTACAGAATCACGGAATAGTTTAGGGTTGGAAGGGAGCTGTGGAGATGATCCAGTCCAACATCCCTGCCAAAGCAGGTTATAGGAACATGTCCGGGTGGATTTTGAATGTCTCCAGAGGCAGAGATTGCGTGCCCTCCCTGTTCCAGTGCATTCCCACCCTCAACATAAAGCTTATCCTCATGATGAGGTGAAACTTGTTGTGTTTTAGATTATGCCCATTACTCCTTGTCCTATCCCTGGCACCACTGAAAAGGTCTGGTGCTCTAGGGTTTGTCTTGTCAGGAGGCCTGAATTCATCATAGCTTTAGAATTTAGCTTTGGGATTTGGTGCTCAGATGTTACCAATGAGAAGGGTTGGGTTTATTATGGAACTTGAAGATGCTTTTCATAGAGGATGGGTTTGTGTTGGGCTTATAAGTCCATCTTTTCTATTACATCTTTGCTTCCTATATCTGCTTTGTTCTCACTACTCTACTGGGTTTGGCTCTGCCTTAGCCTGAGTGCTTTGTTTGTGCTTAATTTTGTATCTTGTACTTCAGATTTTCATTGCCTTCCTCATTGCAGCACTTCCAGCATTCAGTGATGTGTTGAACAGTGACCACTATATTTCACACATGGATTTTGTATCATTTAAATGAGGTCTCAAACTGGTCTTTCTGAAACAGTCTGCATTCATATAACACGGGGGAATTTTTGCCATAATTTTCTGACAGATTATTTTGCTGAATGTGGAATAACTATATAAATACACGTCCCCATAATGAGTCATTGTGTTGTAATCAGTCAGTACTTTTACCATCTTATTGTAATTACACACACCCACCCCCCTATAGGTAATGCCCTTTCTTTGTCTCAGGATGTATTGGGACCTGATGGGTCCTTAGGCTGGTGTAGGTAGTAACCCAAACAATCAAGCTGTAGCTGCTTGGAGAGTAGGAATGTACTGCCAGCTTGATTTACATTTCTGTTTTCAGTCCATTTCAAAATCATAATTGTGTTTTGCTGAATATAAATAATCTTCGATGGCCCTTGAAAATACATGCATATTCCCAGACTTCATGAGCTCCAAGTTATATTCTTTTGCCTGTCATTTCCAGTTGATAAATTCTGGACTTCCTTTTTTCTCTCAAATAAATAAAAAAGTAAATGAATAAAAATTTTCTCAACATGTAGTTTGGTTATGGATATTAGTCATGGTTTTGAATGATGTTTGTGTTCACAGCACAATTTCAGGATGTGATAGCATCATCTATGAAGTTAATGTATCTTCCTGAGCAGAACCTTTAATTGGATGCATTCTATTTTACCCTAATTTATCATGATTTTCTATGTATATAATTGATAATTAAAAAAATACAAAAAATTATATCAAGGAAAACAAATAACAAAAAAATCTGAGTTATGGGATTACTGGTATGAATATTTGCTGTTTAAAAAAAATCCCTGTCAATCTTCACAACCTTTTCCTTGAAAGGAAGTGCTGTGTTTCACCTGTGACTTGGTAAGGAAAAGCAGTATAGCTTTAGGAGTTGTAAAATATTCAGTACATGAGGAAGCTGTTGCCTGACTAGATGACTGCTTGGAAGAATAGCCAAACATTTTATTGTAAGATTTTTCAATTAATTGCTTTGACTGTGTTTGAAAGATGCAACAAAAGTGTAAAATACAGGTCTCCTTTAAGTATTTTTCCACAGTTCCTTGGGTCATGTGTATTAAAAGAAAGCGGTTTATGTTTAATAATGCATTGAGATTTTTTTAGATCATCATTGGTGTAGTCCCCGAAGCTCTGCAGGCATTTTCAGTCTGCAGGCTTGCCTGTGTCATACACACTGGATTTTGGAAATTAAAGCAGAGCTGTGGCTCAGGTGTGGTGCAACCACTGCTGGAGGGAGCAAAACAGAAAAAGCTAGAGCTAAATTGGATGCGAGGCAGTTTGTCTCTAAGGTAGTGGGAAAGCGCAAAAAAGGAGATTTTTATTTCAGTAGTCTTGAACTGATATCTCTTGCCTTCAGAAGGAAATTGTACCATTATGCTTTTGGCAAATCTAGAGGGATCTGGAGATCTTGTCTTTGAGCCTTGGAATGAAACAACACAGTACTGATTGGGCAGGGGAGAGACTTGTCTGGCTTAGGCAAGACCACCATGGGAAAGTACTTCCAGGTTCTGACCATCACTTGGCATTTGTTACACAAAACAGAAAGGCTAGAATATGGAAAGAATGAGGGATAGGGGATGCCTATGGTTATTCTTTCTTGGTTTAGAGCAAATGTTTTAGGCAAATAATGTGATCATGTGATTGTAGGTTAGACACCTGTATAAGTCAGGCTGGATGCAACTATTACCAGCTGTTTTCAAAGCAGTCTTGAAATTAATGGGAATAATTAAGAACTTGGATTTCAGAAATATCAGGAATTTTGACAGTGATTTTATGTTGCATAGTCAGAGAAAAATATTCACTGTTTTGCAGTTGAAAAGCAATTAATAGCTTTGATCCAAGACTGCATTTATGCTGAAATTGTGTCAAATGCAGTATTCATAGTGAAACCAATTGAGCAATTTAACCTGTTATGTGATTGAAATACAAGCTAGAGCTATTCCAGCAGGTGTCGTTCCTTGAGGCTTGGGGAACGCTGGGATTCTTTGCCGCTTTACATGTGAGGAGTTGTAAGTCTTTCTGTGATTTTGGTATGGTCCCTAGTTCGTGTTCATTTCTGGAGCCTGACTGGAGTGTAGAGCCTGTGTAGTGCAGGGACGGTAGAGCAGATATTCAGCTGTGCTGGGAGATAAAGGTTCCTACTGTCTGCTGATAAAGGCCTGCTGTAGGTGTTTACATTGAAATTGAGTTTATGCCTCTATGAGTTAATATTTTTGCATCACTTAAACGTGCTTTGTTTTTCAAACATCACGTTTCTCTTTCTTTTTGTAGTGTTTCCAATGTAGTGTTGTTTTTCAATACTATTATCAAATATAGCAAAAGAAAACTAGTTTGAATCATATTCTTGCCAAGGCATTGTAAATATTACAGTAAGCATTACTGGTAATGCATTTCCTTCTAACATCAGTTCTGCAATTAATGCCTTTGTCTCTTTTGTCATTTAGCATACTATAGAAATACCTGGCAACCAGAAATTTGCAGAATGCATTTGGGGACAGCCAACATTTAGTTATAATGTGAAAGTGATATTGCTGATCAATAACGGGTAATAGGCAGTCGAGTGTAATAGCTTTTCTGAAAGCAGTTGTTGGGAATGCGGAAAAGTGTCTATACATTAAATAGGTAGTGCCATAATTATGTTGATTCTTTATAAGTGCCTAAACAGGCAGCAGCCAAGTTGCAGAAACTTGATCTTGCCAGAAGAAACAATAGGTGATTTTAAAATCCTTGTATGAATCACTAATCTATAATGACTAGGGCGCTTGGTGGTTTTTTTGTATTTTGTTTTATTTGGATTTTTTGTTTTATTGTTCCTCTCAATAAATGGATAAAGAACTGTTCATATTAAGTGAATATAAGCCCGAAAAGCATTAATGATTGCATTTAACTTCTGTCTAGTTGTTGTGCATTCTGTGTCTTGATTTAGAAGGAGCAGTTTGGGGGTGGAGAGTAGCTGAAGACTGATAGAGCTTATCCAACATGCATGCTGATGAGGAGAAGTGGTCAAACTCAAACTGTATGCTGAGCTAGCACAGAAAACAGGAATAGCTGTACAAACTCATTTGTCTCCCAGGAGAGATTTTCTGCATGACCAGGAGACCAAGGACAGACCTTGAAGATATTGTCTGAAAAGACCTGGGAATGCCTAATTGAGCAAAAAATATTCAATTCAGCAGGGAGAGGGAGCAGGGATGCATGGGAGCACTATCATCCAGTCAGTTTCCTGTCTTCCAGCAAATACATCCTTTTTGTGTACTTGAATATATTTTGTTGTTGTTGTTGGACTGCTTAAAAATTTTTAAATATGGTTAAAAGTCCTCTGTAGTCCTGCTGTTGGTCTGTCTGTCTGGTGTCTCTCCCCTCCCTTTCTTCTTGCACATGTTCTGGTAATTTTCGAAGCCACTGTTCATGCTCATGAGTACTTGGAAGAAGGATACTAGTCACAGTATCAAGTCATTAAAAGCAATGAAGTTCCTAAAAGTTCCCTGAGACTTTAGGTAGCTCTCTGCCTTCCAGGAGGTGGGGACTTTCTGCAAAGAGAGGTGGTGTTAAATACTTGAGATCGAGGACTGTGTCTGGAGTGTGTTCCTGGTCACACATGGGTGAATCTCCACTGATGGGTGCTGTGGGAAGCGTGGGACAAACATCCACTGAAGCGTCTGTTATCTGGAAAACAGAGTAGGAAACACAGTTTGACTGATGATGATGGCACTTGGAAAGCTACTTGTTTATATGATTTAGCTGAAATAGTGGAAATAAGATCAAAAGATTTACTTACGCAAACATTCATTTGAAGTTACCGTCAGAAGGCAGAAGCTGGGAAAAGTTTTTGTGCTGAGGGCTGTAAGAGCAGTTTCTTTCATCACTGGGTTTGAACAGATGCACTTCGGAACAAAGTTTTGATGAAATCTTTTTGTTGCAGTGATTGATTGTGCTACTGATATGATGCCAAGGTAGTTAAATCCCAAACATCTGTCAAGGTGTTCAGCTTGAGCTTATTGAAAGTCTCCTACAAGGCAAATGAGGTTATGTATGAGCAGCTTTACACAGATGATGGTGCTTTTATTAAAATACGACATGGAACACCTCAGACTCACCTTAAGAAAGTTTGCTGAGCCAAAGAAAAATAAAGATGCACTTTCAACATGAAAAAAACTAAGGAATGTGCTATGCCTGTTAATACCTGAGAAGGACTATGGAGCAACTCTTTTACAGTCAGCAGGCTTGAACTTGCTAGGTTAGGTTTCCCTCATGTTGGATTTTTGTCTATGCCCTGATTAAGGTACTTATTTTATGATCTTGAAGTAAAAAGCTGTATATGGCTGATTATTCAAAATGAGTTGGTTCAGAACAGCAAAGCAAAATTCCTGTTTTGCCAGGTCTGCTAAGCATGACCAAAATATTGGAACTATAGACCTGGGAGTGAAAAAAAATTTAGGAATGTATGTACTAAAAGATGACAGAACCAAAAAGAGTCTTCAAAACAATCTTTTAACTGCATAAAGTGGTTGTTTGAAATTGTTAGGTTTTTTCCTTCTGTTGGGTTCTGTTGGTTTTGTTTAGAATAGAAGTCTGGTTCTGACAGGAAAAAATGTTATAGCAACATAATAACTAGAGAGAAATTAACATGTTAGACATGTCTGAGAAAAGGTCTTTGTTATAAATATTTAGAGATATCCATTAGACATGGTATAACATAACTGGAGTGGGTTAAAAATCCTCTAATATGGTAAGTTGTGAAGGCATGTAGTGGGGCAAGATGGTTTGCATTGCTGGAGGACAAATTGCTGGGTGCCACTTTCAAATGCCGCATGATTCCTCTGTGTGAGGCGGAGGCTGTACATCTGGAATTGAATGTAATCAATCAGCAAGCCCAGGGAGCTAAATTGGCTGTTTTCCTCTTGATAGGTAACAAATCACTAAAAGTACTGCAGAATCTATTTTGTTTGAAGAGATGCTTAGTGTAATATTTGAGTTTTAATACAAAAATCTAGACAAGTCTGATGCAAACTGCATAAAAGCATTAAAAAAAACCAAAATAAAAACCATTTAAAGAGTGATTTGTACATTTCAATATGTATCCTGACAAGCTGAATTTGTTGTTTCTAAGTAAATATTTGTTCTTTAAACTTGATGTTCTTGCAGCAGCTGAGACTGAAATCTGATTAGCTTAAGGTCAAACTGAGATATTAGCTGCTGGAGGAGGCTTTGGGTAAGTGTTTTACAAGTTCAGAGGGGTGGGTTGACCTTGTCTGGCTGCCAGGTGCCCACCGAGCAGTTCTCTCACTCCCCTTCACAGCAGGCCAGGGGAAGAAAACAGGATGAAAAAGCTCGTGGGTCAGGATAAAGATGGGGAGATCACTCACCAGTTGCCATCATGGGGAAAACAGATGCAATTTGGAGAAGGTTAATTTCTTGCTAATTAAAAATAGGCTGCCATAGGCTGAGGAGTAGGCAACCTTGAAGGTTATCCACTCTTCACTTGGGAGGAGTGGTTGCTCCATCACTTCCCTATAGCAAAACCCCTTTCTCTTCCTGGAGTCCTTCTTCTTTCCTAGAAATCGAGGCTGTGGTTAAGCTGCAGAGCACTCCTATTCTGCAGAGTAGATGTCCGAAAGCTTCAGTAATTTGTATTCAGCATATGCTTATGTGCTTCCCCCAGAAAATATGGATTTGAGCACATGCTCTTCCAGATTAGTATTGTGAACACTCAAAAATAGAAACTACGTACACTGACTTAATCTATCATGAGTGAAAACCAACAGCACGGCAGTCTCAGATGTTTGCTACTTTAGTTCAGCATAACCGTTATCAGATTTTCCTTTTTGGGGGGGTTTGGAATTACACCCAATGTAGAGAAAACAGGAAAAATTTATCCACCTGATTTTTGTTGTCCAGTGAATCATTGTCTCACTGGGGTTGTTTGTTTGTTTTGTTTGTTTTTTTGCTTAAGGTGCTGCTAGCATTTTATTGTGTTAACAAGCTGTTCACCTGTCTTTCTTGCTTGTGTAATGATATTCTATAGATAAACACAGAGCAGCTGGCAAAGCTTTACCCAGGCTGTAGCTTTTTTCACAGTGCTTGTTTTTCACATATCCTCGTGACCTATTACCAATTGTTGTGTTCACATCTAAGTTCTTTTCCTTTTTATGCATGTGCAACACCAGTTTAAGACTTCGTGACATCGTGCAAAATATGAATGTGGAGGGAATTTTTTTCCTTTTTTCTTTAACAGATAGCACTTCAGATAGCCAGTAGGTTAAAAGGAAAACACAACAAACTAAGTAAAAACCCAAAACCAAACAACCCCCCTCTGCATTCAGCTATGTACTTGGAACAGCAGTTCTCTTTTCATTTAGTATGAAGAAGTATTTTTGCTGCTAAAGCTTCTGACATTTAAATGCTGGAATTTTTGACTCACCTGCCTGTTAGAGAATTATTGTTTCTTCTTGCTATTTATCAGCATTTGGAAATCAATGAAAAATTCAAAGTGCCTGTCCAAGGGAAGGATATGAATGCACTTGCTTACATGTGAGGTGAAAAATAAGCAGATGTAACAAGTTGCTGGTATCCCTTTTGGAACAAGTCTCTTCAGTCTTTGGAATTTGTCATCTGCCAGTTAAACCTACTGCTGCAACTGTGACTGGTGTAAAAAGTTTTCAGTTGATTAAGTTTCTGTTGCTGTAAGTACGTTACTTTTTCACAGTGGCGATAAATAAACTTTGACTCTATGCCTAAGTCCTGTCATTTTTGAAAAAAAATTTTTTTCCTTATAATGTTGCTTAAGTCTTAGGTTAATTAGCTTTAAACTAGTTACGTGCAACATTAGTTTTAAGTTTTGAAAATACTGAGTTGGCTTATCAATGCCTTTATTTAAATTGCTAAGGGCCTAATTCTACCTTTTGCACAGACCTCATTGCCAACTTGTACAGTGAGTTGTTTTCCAATACAGAAACATCGCTTTCTGTACATTGCAGAGTAGGAGCGAGTTTCTAACCTATAGCTTTCATGAATTCTCATCCTAAAGGGGATGTGCCTTCACTTGGGAAGTCCCTTTTTTAAAATTTCTGTGCTATGCAGTAATTGTTGATATTTGGGACTGTCTGACAATGGCAGCACTTATTTTGGGAAATGGAAAGTTTGAGGTTGATCCTGTGCTTCTTTTCTTTGTCTGAAGATATAGTAGGCAACAGATTTAGACTGTGGACAACTGAGCCTTCCTTAATAGAGACACACCACTGTTAGGAGCTGCCTCTGAGGCAGACTGAGATTCCTGTTAATAAAATCCTTGGGGTGAATTAGAGTGAAAAGACACCACGTGACCAATGTATGTATGAGGCAGATTTATTTTAAAACAATTCAATTGCAGTGAAAAGTATATGTGCATTTTGTTTCTCTTCTATAAAAGTATAATAATACCACAAAATACTTAAGGAAAAGAAAGAGAAGGAAGGGTAAGACTAGATAGTTTTGGCGAAAGATGTCACCGTGGATCCAGTGAGGAGACTTGATTGCTCTTTTGCTGTACTAGTGGTCACAGACATGATCCATTGGGAGTTGGGGGCCCACAAAACAAAAAGGTAGTCAGGTTAAATACATTCAAGCAGGCATGGAAGTGCCTGGATCCCTTCCTGGGAAGGGGATTCTTCAAATCTGATGTAGCACTGCGGACCATGTACAGTTTTCTGATCAAGAATTCCCAAAAAGAGTGAGGGTCCTCGGTGGTCTCAAGCCCCTTTCTGTTGGTCCTGCCCACTCCTTGACTCCACTTCTGTTCTTCTGCACTTTATTTTGTGTGATCACCATGGACCTGAACAGTAAAATTAGCTCCAGAAAGGTTCTGCCCTACATTTGTACAGCCCCCACTTCCAAGCACATCCTATTCTAACTTGCTCACTTGAGTGGTCTTTGGTGTTTGAGGCATAGCAATGCATTAATTCCTTACTGTCCAGGCTTCTAAAACTACCCTTTCCCTTCTTTCCCTGACCACAGGGGGCATAAAGGAAGCTGTGTAGATGCAAGACAGTTCCACTGATGTGTTTGATGGCCTTTCTCAAAAACTTTTCACTTCAGCTGTTAGAGCTATAGCAGAATAGAAATGGTTGAGCAGGCAGTTGATGTTTAACCTTCCTGGTGAAGGCAAGGTTATGTCATTTGGACCCTGCAGCAGTTAAGAGTATTGCACATGGACTGTCACCAACTGCTGTCCTGTGATTGAAGGCATTTCGCAGAATGTGTGATAAATAACATGTATTTGTGTAAAATGCACCTTTTACCAAGTGCTACTTGAAAAGTTACACCAGTGGGTGAAGGTTTACTTTGTTCCCATGTCAAAAGGCAATCTGGATTTGCCATCAGCAAAGGCATATAATTAATCCTTTTCTGTATAGTCTCTTTCTGTAGGGATCAAGTCAGGGTTTCTGAGTGTGTGGGAGAAACATAAATACTTAGTGCTGGAAGACTGGCAGTGAACCAAGGGAGATCTGAAGCCTTTCATCTCAAGTCCATGGACTTTATTTTAAGCAGAGTTGGATTTTAGCTGTTGTTCTGAAGACTTTAGATCAGCAATTCAAAAAAGATGGATATTATTTTCCAGAAGACAACTGGCAGGCTTCAGAAGACAGGGCTATCACTAGCTGGGATCTTGCTCATTTGCATGGTTCCCTTGCATCTGTCTGTTCTTTGGCTTATTTGGGATCATCACGTCGTCTTTTTGTGGTGATGGTGGTGGTGGCTGCATTCCTGTTGTGATCTCAGTAGAAGAAAAAGCCTGAACAAAATCTTTACTTCTCTACAAAGGATCATGGAAACCTGGGGAAAACATTTCCCTTAATGTTCAGACTATGGGCTGCTGTCAGTTCTAAGATGACACACATTTTATGTTACTCAAAAGGAGGTGGTATCGATACTTGAAAGCTGCTCTTAAAAATCATGCAAAAAGTGCTTGCAATTTTCTTTCAAGAAGAGGACATTTTCCTAAGAAACACCCTTGTTTATGTAAATGTGATTTTCAAGGTGATTCTTAAATTCCAGAATTACTGTGTGGTTTGAGATTGATCTGTTGGCACCCTGGCTTCTTATTGATAGTATATTTTTTGGTCTCTGTCCTATATTGGGAAGTCTGTGCTAGAATTTTTCCTCTCTCAGTTCATTGTCCCTATTTTTTAGGGTCAGTTTCTGGTTTTGGTCTACCAGCTTGTTTACAAGATGTGAGAATAGCATCTTTTCTTCTGATAGCATAAAATAAATACCTTTATAGACCTGTTATTTGTCTAATAACCTGTAGCTAATAGGTCTGTTAATTGAAGATATTTTCTTTTTAACCTTCTCTTATAGTCCCTTTAAATCCTGTTTGAAAAATCAGATCAGAATGCATTATGCAAATAAACTGGACTAACCCAATCTTGGTCACTGTTCATTGGCAGGACTTGATGGGGAAAGTCAGAATGTAGCCAGCTCAACAGTTAATACTTTTTCATATGAACAGTTTTTTTTACTGACCTTGTGGATGCCAGGCAGGCATCTTCTGATTTTGGTATCTGACCTGTTGAGTAGAACTTAATAAAAAGTAAAAATCATTAAAATAAATATTCAGTGAGTGATCTTTCATGAAATAAAAGAATGATGTATTACTATATAACATGGCTAAATGTGTGTTATTTTGTTTGGTCGTGGTTTTTTTTTTCTTTAATTAACTGGTGGTGGCTGATTCCTGTCTTGGTACTGGCTGGAATAATAGTTTGGGTATATCATAAAAATGGGGATAGCAAGTTATGGCCCATATATGAAATGATGGTTTCAGATCTGTGGAGAGTGTTCTCCAGTGGTGGGGTAAGTTGTGCTGGCAACAAAGATTCTCAGGATAACCTGGGCCATTTGTTGGGTTGAATATGTGGAATATACTTTAGGCAGAGGGAATGCAAGGTGTACTTTTAGAATGAGACTCCTACCTGGAGAGCTCATACTCAGGAGGGTGTTGGGGTGATAACAGTATCACCATGTACAGAAAACTTCCTGTATAACCGAACAAAAATTCGCCCCAAAAATCTCAAACCCAAATAATTTGTGCAGCCTTCAGTGGTGATATGGTTAAAGGGGTTACTGTAGTCAGTGGATTCAGAAGTAGGCAAATAGAAGTAATGCAAGTACTGTATGTAGTGGAATAAGGGAAAATGAGCAGTGTTGTTGAAGTCCAGCAAATCAAAGCAAGAACTTAGATGCATTAATTTGTTGTTAAATTGGATGATTTCCTGAGACAAGGTAAGAGGATAGTGGTACAGGAGGTGTTTTCAAATTAAGTCTTTCTATTAATTTGTATCTGAGGATGGGAATTGCTAATTCTTACTCTGCCAAGGAAGAGTAAGGAATTTGGATTAAATTATTTGAACCATATTTTGCATGAACGGAAAGTAAAAATTGGCATTGAACATGGCACTGTCCCTAATTTTCTGTTACCAAGTGGAGTAAATTGAATTTGTAAAGGTGTGGTTATTTGTTTTAAATGGCCCCCTGTGAAGAGATTTAGAGTTTCATGCAGTTTCAGCTTGCCAGGGACCACATATGATTGACACAATTAATCAAAGATCACACTACTAATCCACACCAAACATAACATAGTTGAGAGAACTCAATTAAAACTTTTGTTCCTCCAGTTGAAAAAATCAGCCACATGGGAGCTAAGTATCTCAGGCTGCTTGTTTTGCTTGAGACCAGTCTTAATAAATTGCCTTATTTTGCTTCTGCAATGCAATTTAGATGCTTAAAAATCAGCAGTCATGCTTTGCCCAAATTCCACACACAGACTGCTGCATCTTTGTTTATTAACTTTGTCTAGAAAGTTTTAATGGTTGTGGATAAATGCTGAAGGAAAACATAAAAATCAGAAATAATAAAAATAATCGGGTAGGGAATTCTTAAAGAAATGCTTTACTAAGCTTGACTATAAATACAGAAATTTAGAACTGAGCAACATAAAATTTAGTAGTTCAATTACATGCTCTCCCTCTTATTATCACTCATTTTGAATTTTGTTTGTTTCCCTGGCTATATATCACAAGCTTTATCCTTCTCCCTGGGCACCTTTATATCAAGGCTATAGTGAAGACATTATTCAAAAGTGTAGATTTTTGACAGCTTACACTTAAAAGATTGAAACCAGTATTCCTAGCTGTTAATGTTAAAAAAAATCCTTTTATGATGTAGACCTTTATTATTAACATTTCTCAATGGTTTTGAGGAGGCATTCCTTTATACTTTCGGTCTTTTTTATTATAATTGCTGCTTTGTTTTAATGTGGCCAAAAATCCATTATGATAATTCTGTTCTTTGCCATTGAAAGACTTGTGACACAGTTTTCTCTTTGTAATTCCTTGTTTAGTCATATTATTGTTTGTTTTGTAAAGTGTTTACATCTATTTGGCTCTGGTAGATTCAGTACTTTCCCCTTTAGTGGCTTCATTCTTGTGATGCTCAAAGGGAGGATTCTGACCAGATCGTGCTGCAAAGGTTACCATGGTGCTCGATAGGTTATTCCATTGCTTGGTAGGTTTGGCAGGTATGGTCTGTTTGTTTTTGCTTGGAAAGCATCTTTGTCTTGTTCTGCCTGGAGCTGAAATCTACTTTTGTTTAATAAACAAAACTTGTGATTCAGTTGTTTGCTCCTCCAGATAATTATGCCACAAGAAGTGAGAGTGCCAGGGTGGTTTTGGCGATAATGGTAGCTGAGTAATGTCTCAGATTGAGTATGTGAGAGGTTTTTTGAGAGGTTTGTTGTTTTTTTTTTTCTCTTCAAAGTAGAAGAAATTTTGAAGTGTGTGTAAATATCTCACGATCATTCATTTCCATGCTGCCACACTGCTTATCTGGCTTACACATTAAAAAAAAAAAAAGCACAGTAAATACAACTGACTGAAGGAGTTTTAGTTTTTAGTTTGGGGTTTTTTTGCAAAAATAATGTAATATTGTTCGTATCTCCAATACAGAGAACAGACCCACAGCTCCTTGCTCAGTTCTACTATGCTGATGAGGAACTAAATCAAGTAGCAGCTGAACTGGACAGTTTGGATGGAAGAAAAGACCCACAGAGATGTACACTGCTGGTCAACCAGTTCCGGTCCTGTCAGGTAATCAAAGTGGCACCTTCCTGATCTCACTGGGATTTTTATATACATCTAATGTATTACATTAATGTTTTTGTACTAATTAGTTTTTATTGTCAGAGCTTTTTAAAATGAACCTTTGTTAGATGCATGCCTTACTTTAAAGGGTATATTCTTGAAAATACTATCCATAAATTAAATTTTCTACATCTCATTTAAGAGTATTGAAGCCCCTGAGTAAGAATACACGTTATAAACCTTTTTTCCTTTATATAAGATAAGCATACAATGCCTACTAGAACATGAAAAATATTTCAAAAATTCAAGCAGTGAAAAATAGCCATGTCATTTGTAGCTGCTCAGTTTTCCTACCTCATGAATCTGATAGTTTTTCATTAGTAAATGAACTACATTCAGACAGCTGGTAGATTTGCTGTTATTTTTGGAAGCAATATTCTCTGCTTCATGTAAATAATATTGAAGATGAGAGGATCTACCGAGGAACCAAGCAAAAGAGTGTTTTTATCTGTAAATTATTTCAGAAATATGAATCTGTCTTTACATTCCCATTGCCTAATGCAGTTCACCTAAAAAAGGTTCCTGAGAGCACTTCTTGGAATATGGCTGTTCTTTGTGCCAGACTTGAGGGGAGAAGAACCAGAGACTGCAAAGACCAATTCAGCCAAGTCCGGCTCTCTAAGTACTTTCATGCTTTTGTGATTTATGTCGTGTTTTTCGCTGGGATAGAGTTAGCTTTCTTCCCAGTAGCTGGTGCAGTGCTGTGTTTTGGATTTGGGGTGAGAATCACACTGTTAACACACCCCTGTTGCTAAGCAGTTAGGGACTCCTCGGCTTCTCATACTGCCCTCCCAGTGTGAAGGCTGGGGGCATAAGGAGCTGGGAGGAGACCCAGCCAGGACAGCTGACCCAAAGTGGCCAGAGGAATGTCCTGTACTCTGTGGCATCATCCTCAGTGTGTAAAATAGGGGGAAAGCTGACTGAGGGCTGCTGCTCAGGAATTGGCTGGGCATTGGCCAGCAAGTGCTGAGCAATTGCATTGTGTATCACTTGCTTGGTGTGCTATTTTTATAGTTCTTGTTTTTATTATTGTTGTTCCTTCATTTTTCTATCCTACTAAAGTGTCTTTATCTCAGCCTATGAATTCTACCTTTTTTCCCCCTATTCTCTCCCCCTTCCTGCTGGGGCAAAGGGAGTGATCAATGGGTTATGTGGTGTTTAGCTGCCTGCCAGGTTAAACTATGACAATTTATTAAGAAAATGAATTCACAAGTGGAGAGACTACTGAGAAAACAAATTTTTCCCTGTCAAGCTCTATACCATTTTTCTTCAAGTTTTTCAATAATAATATTCAAATTTTTAGGGGAAGAAACCACTTTTGTTGTGCACTTTGTATTTGCATGAATGCTTTGATTTTTCCTCTCCCAGTCACATCCAAGAAAAACACTTTAAATCAAAGTGGGTTCAAGTCCAGAATATACAGTGCTCAGGTGGTGGGAGCATTTCTGTATGAAAAGTAAATATTCGCTGTCACCTCAGGAAAATTGTAAGTGGAAAGACCATAGTAATAAATACACATTTACATCTGCACCAAGTAAAATATGGTGCAGTTAAATGTAAAGAATGTATTTTGATTCACCCTTGCTAAAATTTTTTCCTGTTACTCCTAATAAAATGTACTAAACTTCATTACGTGGAAAAATTTCATCACTAATTGCATTAAGATGAGTTTCGAGAAAAGTGCCCTGATCATTGTAGGAAACATTCACATTAAGTTAGCCGAGTCTGTTGAAAAGAAAAACAGTCAGGTGTTCTGTGTTTGCTTTCAAGAAAACTGAATTTTAAAAGTGCAGCTTTTTGAAGAGCGCTTACAGGGAAAGAGTTGACAGTGAATATATTGTTATGTCAGAAACAATTTTACTGTTTTTGTCTACTTTGAATATCTTCACAATTTCCTACTGTATTGTTCCAAGAGAAAAATGTGGAGTTTAAGGGTTTACCAGACTGGAAGCTGTAAGTTTATTACAGTCAAAACGCAGTGGCTTGGAGGGAAAAAATAGAGGTGAGAGTTATCTTCAGAGAAGACTTCAGTCTTCTATATGACAGATCAGCTGCACCTAAACCACATTTCACAAATATTTATCTGACTTACACAAAACCTCCAGCAGTGGATGTTCCACAATCTTTCTAGTCAAATTCTTTCCAGACTGGCAGGAAAGGTTTTCTGATAATAAGGGAAGATTAACAGTACCATCGTGCAAGACAAATCTCCTTGGTTATTTTATCCCTGGTGATGACAATTTATTCCCTCTTTCCCTGCAGGCACACAGGCTTTCTGATGTGTTTCCCTAGTATAGGCAGACCTGAAGAGCTGTTCTATCCAGAGTAGCTTCTCTGAATGTTTCACCTGTAGGAATGCAAGAAATGCAGACTCTGATTGCTCCTTGGTCAGTTTGCTTGGTTTGTTCTATAGTGATTCACTACCTTGTGACTCTTAATATCTTCTGATGTCTGCTAATTTCATTTGTCAAACAGATTGCTGTTGCTAAAACAATCTGTTGCTAGAGCTAAAAGAAAAGATGGAGGGTTTTTTTATGTAGCTATTTTTGTAATTTGTAATTTTCAAAGTTCTGTAGAATAGGTCAGATCATCGTCAAATGTCATGTCACAAATGGCTTTGCTAATTAGGTCATACATTATTTTGTAGCACTTTGTGTAAATATGGTGTTTGTTGGTTTCTTTTTCTTTTAAGAATTTGTCCTGTAATTGCTAAACAAGAGAAGGAACGGTATTTTAGTAAGGATTCAAAATGTAGGTATTTGCTGACCAAGTATTGCATGGTAGGAGGAAAAACTGGTTTTAGCCTAAGGTGTGAGAATGATGGAGAACCAACAGCCAGCCCTGGGCTCAGAATGGTGTGGTGGAAGGTTGTGCATGTAAAAGTAGGGTAGCAGCTGCATTGTGCAATGCCTCTGATATCTGCAAAAACAGTCATGCAATTCGGGGACCTTTTATTTAGAAATGTGCACTTTCTGGCTCTTCAAGCAATGCTTTTGAAAAGTATTTTGTGGTCACAGAACATAGGTAACCAGACTCACAGTCTTTGCATGATTTTTTTTTCCATGGAAAGCTTGTTTTTAAGATTTCCAGATTATTCCCAATTTTTATCTCCATGAAATTTACAAAGGCATAGCATTTCTATCAGATTTTAGTGTTTTCTAGGGACAAAGGTTTCTAATATTCCATGACTTTCTATCTTGGCATCTGTTTTTTAAATTAATTCTTGGGTTGCTTATTTTCAGATTATTAACTGGTAGTGTCTGCTTGATTAACAGATCATATTTTGGAATTTTATTTTTATCAACTAGAGAAGGGAAATGCCTTTAAATTAATGTTGGTTTGGTTTTCTTTTTTAGTGCTAACAAGTCTTACAAACTGTGATTCTTCGTGGAGAGAGGCTGGGTATTATTGGATCTCAACCATATCTGAAGAGCCAAGTTTTATATCTTTGTGTCTGCTTTGAACTTACAGTAGTTTTGTTAAAGATCTCCAAGTTTATTGTAGTGTGTGAACAGACTCAGACAAGCCAGAAGGTCTCTGCCTAAAATATGTAATACTTTCTAGTGCACATACCTAATGTTTTCTGTCTTAACAAAGCTGGCGGTATCAGTCAAGGCAAGGTGAAGGTATGGTGCGTTGTGATATTCCTGTGGATGTGCAGAGAACTGCAGTCTTCAAGGCTGTTGATGCTTCCTTAGTAAAGAACTGCAACTCTAAATGTTGTCTTCTACTGTTTTGTCATAATACTCTCTGCTGATGAGCATCATACTTTTTACAGTAAATTAACTTTTCAGAATTTCTGAACATCTTGCAGTTTGGTGTTCAACTGCTGTGGGTTGACTGTACAGCAGAATGCTGAGTAATCCGTGAGTGAGAATGGTAAGATGAGTAAGATAATGGTTTCCAAAGCTTAACTTCTCGTTTGCACAATAATGTCATGTAACACTGTTTTCCACTTACGGTAGCCTATTATAAAAATGCCATCCCTCATTTTGCTTTGTTGTTTGCGTGTCAGTGGTAAAATATTGTGAGAGCATAACGGATCTATCAATACAGTCTCTTGCATTTATTGTGTGATTAATATCTATTCAGCAGAATAAAACACTTCTCTACTGGTTTCTTTTAAGATTAGCAATACTTAAAGTGTGCTGAGATGCATGATGAAAAGCTGTGTAAGTTTTTCTTAAATGAACAAAAAGGTAGGTAGAATGTCATACTTTGGTTTATTGAACTTAATTGATGGTTATAGAAGGAAAGTACTTTTTCCTTAAGAAAAACATCTCTGCGTTAGTAAATCTTGAGTAATAGGCAGTGCTGGTTCATCTCAGGATTTTTTCCTGCAACACAAATCATTGCAGTATTTTTGTATTAGTGGTGTAACAAGGTGTCCTTTCCTACGCTACTCACAGCATCACACAGTATTGAATTTTACAAGAAGTAATGGTAACTCACGTACACTTTTGAATTATTCAGTCAAGCATTCGCAATCATTCTCTAAATTAATTTACTTTGATCATTGCTTTTTTCACTTTTATTTTGTTAGTTGAGTTGGTAAACTGGTTTAAAATAATTTATCAGGTATTTAAATGGAGTTAGGTTTATCGTTAAATATTACAAAGCTTCATTGGTTTTGTTTAAGAGCAAAGCGTAAAAAACCACCTTTGTTTCTAATGCAGAGATTTGTTAGGACTTGACAGGTAACAAACCCGTGCATAAGTACATTGTGGGAGTGTTTTTAGGATCATAGTCCTTCCTTGCTGTTTCAGTACACTGAGAATTATTTCTCTGTGTACAGTAGTGAGGTCTCAGAATAGCATATGAGTCAGTTCCAGCACGGCGTTATCAGCATTATTCCTGCAGATTGTATCTCAGCAGTGTGTCACTCGATCTGCTGAAGTGCACGAGGAAGGAATTTGCCCCATCAGGGCACTGACCTGAAGCAAACCGTGGACTTGCCTGTCTCTGCTGCCCATTTGCACTGTTCCACAGAATAGTAAAATGCGGAATTTGTAATATTTGTGAGACATGACTGTTTCTGTCACTCACTGGTACGAGTGATGGACACTACATTGACTGTTAGAGCGGCTTGGGAAGCAGCTCTTGAGTTACTGCAATTGGCAGCCCAGCATTTACAAGTCAGCTTTGGCAGTTTCAGTTTGCTGTAACATTAGGCTTTGAAGTGTAGCCTTTAGTGGCCTGCTTCCTGCATAGATCACTCCTTCCTATAGTGCTGAGAAGCAGGCACCTGTGAATCTGAACCTGATTATCCACTGTGGCACAGCCCTTGGAGAAAGCTAATCATATTTCAGTGTTGTGTTGTTATCACTTGTCTGTCTCAGTTTCTGTAGCAATACAAAATGTGTGGTGAATATTATCAAAAATGCTGTGTTTCAACCAGACTTATCTCCATATTTCTTCAAGCTCGATTTAACAACTGAAAGCATCACTATGAAATAAGCTGAGATACAAGTGTCAGTGGAAACAAAGCTTTGCCTTCCCTGTAAAGGAGTATGTTGCAGGCTGAAGGAGCTTAACTGAGGGGTGTGGAAAGAGGGTATAAATTGAATGTGGCAAACAAGGAGTAAAAGAGCTGGGAGCATACCTGGGGAATAAAATCAGAGAGTAATTGGATGGTTTGAGTTGGAAGAAACCTTAAAGATCACCCAGTTTAAACCCCCTGCTAATGGGCAAGGACACTTCTCACTAGGCCTGGTTGCTCAGTGCCCCATCCAGCTTGGCCATGAACACTTCCAGAGATGGGACAGCCGCAGCTTCTCTGAGCATTGTGTTCCAGTGTCTCAGAACCCTCCCAGTAAATAAAATTCCTTGTGATAATCTAAGCGTGGCTTCATGAGAGGAGAGTCCTGTTTATCAAACCTGATTTTCTTTTATGAAAGGGTAACCTACCTAGTTGATCAAGGGAAGCTGTTGTAATCTTTTTGGATTCCAGTTAAGCTTTTGATACTGTATCTCTCACAGGATCCTTCCGGACAAGATGTCCAGCACACAGCTGGATAAACACATCATGAGATGGGTGAGCAGTATCTCATGGGTCAGGCACAAAGTGTTATAGTGAATGGGAGGACATCAGTGTGGTGACCTGTCACTAGTGGGGTTCCACAGGGCTCCATCCTTGGCCCTGTTCTCTTCAACATCTTCCTTAATGACTTGGATGCAGGACTGGAAGGGATACTGAGCAAGTTCACAGATGACAGAGCATTGGGAGGAGCTGTTGACTCCCTCGAAGGCGGAGAGGCCCTGCTGAGAGCCCTTGACCTATGAGAGGGCTGGGCAATCTCCAACCGTGTCAAGTTCAACAAGGGAAAGTGCCGATTCTGCTCCTGGGATGGGGCAGCCTTCTGGATGTATGGACAGACTGGGGACTGAGGGCCTCTGCTGGATGCAGCACCGCAGGTGGAGTCTCAGGAGAGTGGAGTAGAGGGGGACAGTCACCTCCTTGACCTGCTAGCCACACTTCTCTGGAGGCAGCCCAGGATACATTTGGCTTTCTTGGCTTCTAGGGCACCTTGCTGCTTCTTTGTTGGGGATACTGGTATCTACCAGTAGCCCCAAGTCCTATTCTGCAGGGCTGCTCTCAATCCACTCATCACCCAATCTCTATTGGTGTTGAGGATTTCCCCAGCATGGAGCAGGACCTTGCACTTGGCCTTGCTGAATCAAAATTTTCATACAAAAAGAAAATGTATGCTCTTTATCTTTGAAATATGCTTTTAGCATATGTTGAAAGCTTAGAAGTGCTATTTGCTTTCTGAAGACGGAGATGGATGGTTAACACAAGTCTAGAAGGAGGGGGAAGCTCTTTGTCTGATACTGTGTAGTGTCTCACTGAAGCAGTGATAAGGCTTGATAATGGATCCTCTTAGGAGGTGGTTACCAGTTTCAGCCTGATACAGGGATAGCAGTCCAGATGTCTTTCACATCAGCTTGCACCATGTCTGTGGGCAGATTTCTGTATTGGTTTTTTATTTAATTAAGAAAATGCCACAAAACACCAACAACAGTAACACAAAAACCCCAAATAAACAAACAAACAAAAAACCCCAAACAAAACAAAAAACAACTGAAACAAAACCATTGAAAACACCAGACCAGCAAAAACCTAACCCCAAACAAACAAAACTTTCAATACAACACCATCACATAGAACTCTGAAGTTGTTGCAGGGTTTGCAAAATGCTTAGTAACGTTTCCAGAGTGGAAGAGAAACATGACTGAGCTGAGTGAATGGTCATAGAGCATGCGTTGATTTCTCTGTAGTGGGAAATAGAAAGGCTCCTCAGTGTGCGACATTTGAGTTTTCCTATTATATATATTTAAAAATAAATAAAAGTTGATGTAGCATGAAATGACAACACAGGTGGTAATCAATAATGCACAAGGGTGAAACTGAATCTAGATTGACAAGTTGCTAAATAATGAAAAGAGAACTTACCTTTGTATACAAAACACAATTAATTTTTTATCACTGAAAAAAGGGATGTGATTGTATTATGTTAAATGGTGCATGCTGGGGTAGCCATAGGTTGTTATTAAAAAGACTGTGATGCAAGGTTACACTGTACCATCTGCTCATGATGACCACATTCATTGCATGCAAACTCCTGTGGAAAACCACTGGCTTTGGTGGAAGATGAGGTAGTCATCCATATAAAATATGAGGTGGCAACAGGAGAGCAAAATGAATATTTTATCTGTACTTCAATTAGAACAGTTTTTCTTTTGGTCACAAGTTTTATTCATATTAAAAAACACAACATTTTCTTCTTTGTGAAAGAGAACCCAGATATAGAAGGCTCTTAATTTCAGAGGTACTGGAGTCTTCTAAAACTCATTTTCAAAAGACAAGATGATTTTTCATTTATATCTGATTATTTGCCCTCAATCATACTTTTAATATTATGAACAATTGACACGTTGGTACTTTGACTGAATATTGACATAGTGGACCTGCAACACAGTGGTATAATTCCCAGAGCATTTGAAGGCTAAATGAGGACAATGGAGCCAGGTCATTTTAAGCCTGACTTTTCTCAGCATTTGTGAAGTAAGAGACTATACCAGATCCAGTTATGTAGGAATTAATGTAATGTGACGTGTCTGACTATCAGGGGCTTTATAGTTCTTCCACACTCTTCAACAGTGCCATCAGAGGATTGCTGTCAGCTCTGCTATAGTGCGATTGGCTAAATTTTAATTATTTTTTTAATGCTGTTGCAAAGAAGGATAGATTCTAGTATCAGCCTCTGAATTGTTTATGTAGTCTCATGACTTAAATATGCTGCAATTTTCCTTCTTGCCTCCATATGCACATGGTAGCACCACGTTAGCAAGACTAACAATACGTGCAAATTATTTAGTGATGTTTCTGTACTTGGGGATTAAGTCTGTTTTCGTCTGTTAGAAACCTTTTCACTTAATCATACAGAAAAATCCCTTTCATTTATTTATTTTTTCTTTAATGCTGGGGAAGTATGATAAGAAAGACAAGAAAGCAAGTTATTAATTTTTTCAAGACAGTTCTTAGCAGTGGAATTTAATTTTCATTGTGACCTTAACATACTTGAAAGTTAAAGCCTGTTTTTTAATAAGAAATAATTCATTTCATAATAATGGATTATTGTGAGGAATATTTTGTGGAATATTGTGCAGTCTGGTTTTCTTATGTGTCAGATTGTCATAAGTAAGTTTTCATTAAATAAAATCCTTGAATCACAGAAGTTGGAAGGGACCCACAAGGATCATCAAGTTCAACTCTTGGCCGTTCTTCAAGAGTCACACCATGTGCCTGAGAACATTGTTCAAATACTCCTTCAGCTCTGTCAGTCTTGATGCTGTGACCACTGCCCTGGGGAGCCTCTTCCAGTGCCCAGCCGCCCTCTGGCTGAAGAACCTTTCCCTAATATCCAACCTCAACCTCCCCTGGCACAACTTCAGGCCATTCCCTTGGGTCCTGTCACTGTCATCACAGAGCAGAGATCAGAGCCTGCCCCTCCTTTTCCCCTCATGAGGAATTTGTAACTGCAATGAGGTCTCCCCTCAGTCTCTTCCTCCTGGGACAACATCCCCAATTCATTTGTTTGTCCCTTAGTCCTTACCTAGAGGTTCTCAACTGTGCCATTGCCAAGTGCAGGCTCTGTGCATTCCATTCCCTCCATTCCACACAGTGCCAGCCCCCACCTCACCTGCCCTGCCCATTCGTCCTGGAGAGCCTGGAACATCCAGCAGTGCACTCCAGTCCCAGAACTCATCCCACAGGTTTTGCTTATGCCAGTGATGCCAAATCTCTGGGACTGGGTCAAGGCTTCGAGCTCCTCTTGCTGGATCCTCATGCTGCACCTTTAGATGAAAGCCTTTAGGTGTTTATCTACATGTGAAACACTGGACACAACAAGGACTTGTATATATTGAAAGGAGGGATTACAAAATATTTTGGAATTTGAAAGAATAGGTTGATTTCAGATTGCCCTTTTATTACTATTAGTGTATAATTTAACAATAAACTGATTGAATGGCTGGAGTTTAAGGCGATGGGAAGAAAATAAATTGTTAGCTATTAGGGTAGTTTGCTTAGTCATTGTAACTTTATAATTAGCCAGAGAGAGTGGGAAGCTTAAATAGTTACGTCATAACCCCAAGTTCCTTTTGGAGTAAAGATGCACTGGTTGTCTTCTGCCTCCAGCTTACACTTTTGAAAGAATTTGTGTTAGCTCATTGCAGCACAGTGTTCTTGGTGAAAAATATTGCAGACTTTAAGACAGTAACTAAAAATATTACTCATTTTTGAAAGTATTACATGTATTGTCAAGCTAGTGCTGCTTTGAAGAAGTTTGAAATGATTGATATGAAAACAGCTTGTGATAAGGATGAATTTGATGTTGGAGAGCAGGCTTCAGATGGTAGGCTTTGCTACTGCTTTTGCAGTATGGTTTCAGATGGTATGCTTTTGCACTGCTTGCACACATAAAAACTTCCTGTTTTCAAGGCTTTGGGAAGTCTGTACTTGTGTGAAATGAATTATGCAGAAAATGTGCTGTTGGTTAAGAAAGCTTACCTTTTTGCTTTGCCACCTACTCTCTCCTGCTGGATTTCCATTTTTTTCAGTGTAGTGCTATTTTTTCAGCCCTTCTCAAAGTAGTGTTGAGATGAACAGCAGCAGCATTACCCCAAATACACGGTTCTTCACACCACAAAGAAATAAAGCTAGATAATTCTTATGTGCTCATACTGTTCCTTGTTCTGTATTTCTGAGAAAAGTCCAGAATTTAATTCAGAAAATGTAGTGCTCTTGATACTAACACATGATGTACACAATATAAATTCGTAGGTTTGCTCTGAGAATACATTTTCAGCTCTCTAGACGTCTCAAGGTTTCTGTGCCTGAAGATTACTTACGCAAATACCAAGCAACAGATATTTGTATTCTTTGATTTCTCAATTGCCCTGCGGTGTCTGTAACTACTGTTGAAGCTGTTGCTATTCCACTTACACAGTGCTCATAATCAAACAGTGTAATAGTTCATGTAGGGGTGTTAAATGATGATCATCTTGAGGCTGCAAAGCTTGTTGGATCGATTTGTGCAACTGAGGCGCTGAGCTAAACTGCCTTTGTGATGTAAGCTCTAGTAATTTTTGCTTTAGAATTCTTCTGATAATGTGAGAAAGTCTTTTTTGGTGTGGTTTTTGTTCGCTTTTTTTCTGTTTTGGCCTGATACAGACGTAAATAATCAGAGACAAATTCTAGCAAGCTTTCAGAGTCATGTTTACTTTTGACTTACATGGTAACTGGAATGAAAAATTGCGTTTCATTTTCATACATTTCTACAAACCTCTGGCCTCAGTGCCAGCCTTGTTTATTATTTGTACAATTGTCCTCCATAGGGATTTTGCAAATTTGACTGTAAAATAATTTAACCCTGTAGCTGGAATGTGACGAGTTTTCTCAGTAGATCTAATTAATATATTTGTGGTTGTCTGGCTTATTCTGCAATGCAAATATCATATTTTATAATTGAGAAAAGAAAATTATGAGGGGATTCCTCAAACAGAATGGCAGCATTATCTTGATGTAAATTTTTAGGAGACCTTTAAATCACTTATTTAAAATACACAGACAGTAGTAGATTACAGATATACACAGAAATTTTTTGAAGCTTGAACATGCTTAGAATAAAAGACTCCAGAGTTTTGGGCACAACAGTTTTGAGTTGAACTATTGTTGCATATAACTCTTTATTTGTGGTATAATTTCACATTGGTCTTTCTTTGTCTTTTGTCTACCGCTGTGCAACTTCAGCATAACTCAATTAATTCTGTACTCAGTGAAATCAGATTTTTCATTGGTTTTTACTCTTAAGTATGTTCTTTCTTTCCGAGCAGGTAAAGACTTTTAAATTTTTCAGTGATGTGGGTTACCAGTGAGCTTTAGAACTGTATTAACGAAAAGGCATAGAGTGATTTCAGAGGGATATATTTCTGTAAATTTGGGTGGTTTTGGTCAGAGTTCTGTGATAGCTTTAGCAGCTGTGCATGCAGGTTGCCCAGTCTTTGATTCAAGCAAGCCCTTGAGCATTCGGTAGAAATGTTATAAACATTTTAGTTTCAGTCAATACCTTAACTTTATTGCTTGGATATGTAGTTGAGCATGGGCAAACAAGATAAATGAACTTTGATTTTATATATCAAATGTGTATTTTTCTGTTATCACACATAGTTCCTTAGGCATTTTTCCATGGTCCATTGGCAACATCAGTTTAAAATTTCTCCATTCCAAATTTACACTATTCTTGTTCCTATTCCCACACTTGAGCAGGGCACCCTTCAAAACACAGCTTCGAGAGAGTGGTGGGTTTTAGATCTTTATCCAAGGCTGGTTTAAATAAGCCGTGGTCAGTTTTACACTTGGGAGCACTTGTTCAGCTGTACTGATGCACACATGTGCAGAGTCATTCTGTGAGCCTGAGCAGTGAAATGACCTGGGTTACTCTGGATCAGTGCACTGAAACCCCTCCCAGGTGCCCCCCGTACAAGAGCACTGAGAGGGGACAGAGGCTGCGGGGGAGGTGAGATGGTGAGATAAAGGGCTGAATTCTCCAGTTGGCCTTGCTGCCAAGGGCTGACACTGCAGAATGGCCTGACGCCAGTCTGTGGTGAAAAGTGGCTTTCTGTTTCAGGTGTAAAAAAAACGTATCTGAAGGTGTCTCCTACTATCTGATAAGTTGAAGTGGTATGAGGATAAGGACTCTCGGGGGGAAAAAAATACATGCTTTTATTCTGTCCTTTATCTGAATTGTATCCATACTGAAGAGAAGCAATTTTTACAAAGGAAGTCAGCATCGGCAAGCATTCCCTGGTGAAGAAGGTATCTGTAAAGAGCTGCTAAAGAACTCAGAGGACAGTGCTGTAGTGGACTGGCAGTGAGTTATCTAAGAAGTACTAATTGTGTCATTAACATTGTTGACAGGAGCAAACTGGGAGTATGTACCATAATCACTGCGAACAGTGAGGCAGTTCAGAGGTGCGATGTTTTCATGTTTGATTGCATCTGTCCATTGAAGAACATTTTCTTGTAGAATTAGGCAGAAATAGATCTCATTAAAGGAGACAAATTAGCCAAAACTGAAAGAAATTCCCTGCTGGGTTCTGAAACCTAATGATTGGTTAGAAGTTGGCAAGAATCTATTCCTGATGTTATTTTGTTAATTGATATAGAGCTTAAACAGTATGGATTGAACCAGGAGTACTTTTAGCCAAAGTAATGGCCAAGTCTTTCTTGCCTGCTTAATTTGCAACCCTGGAGACGTTATATTAGTTACGTTAGTAGAGGTCAGTGAAGGAGACTGCAGGGTGATTATTGAGATCAAGGGAAGAAGTTGACTGAAAGAAACCTTGATGCTCACAGAGTTTAGAAACTGTAGCAGATAAAAATACCTTTTATTTAAAAACAGAGGGAAGAAGAACCAAAAGCAGACTGTCCAACTCATTGATCTGTGGTGAGGAGGGCATCATGGTCATATTCTGAATTGTATCTGTGTTTGAGGCTTTTTCTAAACTGGGACAGAGTTTGTGGACTCTAGAAAAGTTCTCATAAGATCTATATAAGATGTGATGCAGAGGTAGGAAAGTCAGAAATTTGTGCCAGGATTAGGCAGTTGTCTGACATGAGAGTGAGCCAAACCTTGCTCAAAGAAAATTATTTTATTTTATACAATGTCTTCCAATTTAATTTAGGTGGGGACAATGCCAGTCTAGAAAAAAAAAGGGGGAAACTGAGAAAAGCCATTTTAAAGTGATGATGTCAAGATTAAGCTTAGATCTGAGACAATGCACATATCTACATTACTTTTTTCCTATCATAATAGAGCTTGTAAATTTGCGTGGTTTTCCTCTGTAGTTTCATTTCCAGTTCAGTTGTTTTATAACTGATGGCAACATTTGTCATTTCATTACTCCTAGTAATGATGACTTGTGTGAATTGCACTGCTCTAACAGATGTCTTCTCTGCGCTGCCTGGCATCTTCAAACAGTTGGTGTCAGGTACCTGTTCGCTGTTTGGGTTTGCCATTGAGTGAAAGCTCTTAACGTTTATTTTGCAAGCATGTAGACTTGTCAACCCTTTCATATGATTTCACTGTACTTCACTGCAAATGAATTTGAGTATAATTATTCTAAATATACTAAATGACCTATAAGTATCAGAAGAGTTGATTTTTTTTGTCTGTTGGGCTTGGTTCACAGGTTTTAAATTTGCCCTTTTTTCCCCAGTAAGGTCACAAGATCAGTGGAACGTTATAGTTGGGTAAAAAAACAAATGAGCTGCATTAAGCATTTGTGATCAGTAAATAAAATAAATAATTGTGTCCTTTAAAATATTTTGTAACAGCTTTTCTTCATAATTTTTGGGAAACTTTTGGTCACTATAGAATAATTACCAAACGGTTACAAAATATAAAATGCTTGACTATAAGTTGGGCCATCAGTACAACTACATCAGCCAATAGGAATTGTATTTCCTTTCTACGTTTCATATTTGATCTTATGGAGGGAGTGATTAATATTTTCAGATTTTTCTTTTCTTTGAAAAAAGGATCCTAATAATGTTTGGTACTTTAGTCTTAAATGGTACTTTCCCATGTTAACAAGTTTTTTCATGTGTTTCCACTTGCTCATATGGATCAAATAGGTCATTCCGAGAAACTGCCTGTTATCTAAGGCTGTGGATGGAGTGGAATGAAAATGCTGTGCACTGCAGGTCAGGGAATTAATTTGCAGCAGAGAACCATAGGGAAGAAGGCTGGCTCCATGCCAGCTCAACAATGAATGTGTTGGGGATGCAGGATGCTTTCACTGCAGCAGGGGAAGGCAAAGTGAAGGTGGCAGTAATTCATGATGACATCTCCTTCATTCTGCCCTCTGTGAATGGGGATTCCTCTTTTATTTACTGAGATTTGTTGTTGCTAGGCTGGGGCAATACAGAATTTAAATTACCAGCTATCCAAGTTGCCTTTTCATGGTGAATTTTGGTATTACTCTGTCATGGGTTAAACTAGGTTAAACTAGGAGCTGCTCCCCAAAGTTCATACATAGAAAAATCCTGTTACTTTTAGAAAGTGGAGCTTCATGAGTTGCACGCTCAGTTCGCGGATAAGACCAAGTTGGACAGAAGAGCTGATCTGTTGGTGGGCGGAAAGGCTCCACAGAGGGATCTGGACAGGCTGGATCAGTGGGCCCAGGGGTCTGAGGTTCAGCAAGGCCAAGTGCTGGGCCCTGCCCTTGGGTCACAGCAAGCCCTGCAGTGCTACAGGCTGGGGAAGAGTGGCTGGAAAGGGCCCATCAGAAAAGGACCTGGGGGTGCTGATTGACAGTGACTGAACACGAGCCAGGTGTGCCCAGGTGGCCAAGAAGGCCAATGGCACCTGGCCTGGATCAGCAGTAGTGTGACCAAGCACAAGTTTTAGGAGTGGCAGAAGCAGATGGGCTTGTTTAGCCTGGAGAAAAAGAGGCATAGGGGGGACCTTATCACCTCTCACAGGAGGCTGTAGCCAGGTGGGTGTCAGGCTCTTCTCCCAAGCAATAATCAATAAGACAAGAGGAAATGGCCCAAGTTGTGCCAGCAGAGGTTTAGATTGGATATTAAGAAAACTTCCTTCATGAAAAGGGTTGTCAGGCATTGGAACGGGCTGTCCAGGGCAGTGGCTGAGCTACCATCCCTGCAGGTATTTAAAAGATGTGTAGCTGTGGCACTTGGGGACATGGTTTATCAGTGGACTTGGCAGTGCTGGGTTAATGGTTGGACTTGATCTGCAAGGTCTTTTCCAACCCAAACAATTCCATGGTGCTATGTTACTAGTGGGAAATAGGCAATTAGCTGATGAGGCACAGAGTCTGAAAGCACAGCCTTTGGGGTCTGTGCAAGATGGACTGCAGGGAAAGCCATGGAACTCTCTGCTGTCTAGAGAGAGGCTTTGGATCTCTGATGTAGAATAGCAGTCTGGATTCTGAAGCCAGGACTTTTGTGTGTACTTTGAAATCCTGCTTGTTACATCAGAGAGTACAACAGCTTATTATTGGTTTCTTCTGTTAAAGTAGCCCATAAAAGCCTAAATACTAGCTAATTGCTTTAATTATGATAAAATCTTCCTTTATTTTTGGCATTAATTTGTGTTCATCCTTGACTTCTGATTGCCATAATGTGATGTTGAAGGAGTTCTGGAACTTAACATCAAGCCTGAAAAGGTAACAAAAAATGTGATGGACTTATTTAAACAATGAGGCTAAAATATCATCTGTTAAGCTTATGGTGATATTATCATGGATGATATTGCCTTGGCTAGATTTTACTCGTGATTCAAAACATGGCTGTTAAAGAGGTACTGAACAGCACAGGAAGTTACCTTCCTTTGAAGAAGTCTTGCAAAAGACCTCAGAGAAGCCATATTAAATTTAATGGTGTGGAAGAGCAGCGTAAATTTTGTTAAGGACCTGTACAAAAGGGTAGCTAAGTTGGCCTTTTGTTGATCTAAACATATGTTTCGTAGTATAATATGAATTTCATGGCTTTTTTTTTATACCTATTCCAGAAGCTAATGCAGCAATTGATGTTAGCTTTATGCTCTGATTATTTAATATATGGCCAATTACTGCTGGGCCAAAAATAAACCAACTTTTTGTCCTCTGCTGTGGCTACCTACATACATTGTCTCACTACCACTCATTATCTTCCCTATCAAAATGAAAAATAAGTGCTCTCTGTTATGTGAAACTCTGAGCTGTGTTTTCCAGGAAATGAGGAGGTTGGAGTAAATCCCAAAGCAGAATCTCTGCAGTGGCTGCCTGTGCTGCTGTGAAGCCTCAACAGAGCATCTGAAACAAAACTGTGCACATCCCAGTATGCAGATAAACCAAAAGATAACAGATAAAGCCACCAAAGGATGCATTAAAATCCAGAGGCTTTTATGTAGGAAGATGGATCAAGTGAAAGATTTACTACTTCAATTCCAACTAATTGATTTCTCTTGCTTAAATTAGAGCAAAATTTCAGTACTACCATGTATCCAAACCCATTCGTTATTAGCTTACAAAGCAGAATACTGTAATTAAATAAATTGAATGTTTCTTGAAGCTCTTCTAAAGAAAAGACTAATTTGCTTACAATGCATTGGATAGTCTGTCTAAATTGGCTGGCATCCTTCCAGATTTAAAGCAGCTGAGATTTGAAATTATTATGGGAGAAAATATTCCAGATTTCTTATGTAAGTTGCTCTGCTCTGGGTGTCATAAGAAGAATTGAAGAGGGAAAGGATGTGATGGAGAATTGTTGGTTTGTTTTGGCTTTTGCTGTTGTTTTTTTCTGTAGGAGGATAAAATAAACCCTGTAGAACAACAGAGAATTTGGGAAATTGCACATTTTAAAACAGCAAAAGCAATTCACTTTGTAGAAATCTTTCAGCATTTGTAGACTATATAGCAAAATTCCATCAACTGTTCTTTCCTTAATCTTCCTGAATCCCCGCTAGACTAAGCAGGAGAAGATGGCCATCTTTTTAATTGGCTTTTTCACTTAGCTCTCTGACAGAATGGCCAGCTGCCTGTGTGAAGTCAGGTAACTCTATACAAACAGCTGCTACTGGAGATGGTGCTATTGTGATTTATCTCCATTGGGAAGTGTATGTTAAAATTCTAATTACCTCTGGTTTAACTTAGTGGTACTGCACATGTTAAAAGAAATACTTGACTCAAAGTTTGGTGTACATGAAGGTGTGTTGGTAGGTCTTGGGTGCTCTGGAGCAGAAGCATCTAGAGATTATAGGAATGTTGAAGAAACAAGGAAGAGTATTAAACATAATTTAGGTGGTAAACAAATAAATTACATACTTAAAAATTAGTATATTGTAAAAAGTTGAATTATCTTCATTACATCCTGTTGTCTTTAGTTGCAATGTTTGATTTAAGCACAGTAAGGTATAAAATTTCATGATGCTTGTAATAATTATAATAGCGATTTAGACAGAATCTTAGTGCCTTTTAACAGGTATAATGATTAGAAAAACAGAAGAAAACCGTGGAATGGTTGCTTACCAGCAGTGAGTCCTCTTGCTTTTGCATAAAATGTTCTTTGATACATCAGGAATTTTGAGGATGTATATAGGGGATTATGCAAGGAGAATTCAATCTGCCTTGTAGCTGCTGTCAAATAAGATTGCATTTAAAAAATAATCCATTAAAGTAAAATAAAATTTAGGGAGGAAAGTTTTTCAATATGGCTTTTCATCTTATTCTGTATAGCTTTTTAGGAAAAAAAAGCAGAGAAAAATTGCATTTCCTCATATTGAAGTTTGGTGACAAGTAAAATAAATTGGAATATCATGTCCTAAAATAAAATGTAATTGGATTACTTAAAGTCTGATATAACCAGATTTGAATAATGTTCTTCTCAGAGTTCCCTGCCTTAATATTCTTTGTATTTCCTGAAACTTTTGTAAAATTTTAACTGGTAAGATTGCTTTTTACCGCTGTATTTCTCCAATGCAAAAAGGCCTTTACAAACTTTGATTAATTCTCTGAAAACAGGAATCAAGCTTTTTCATCCTAATGATAAAGACCAACCTATATTGCTCTGGTGATAAAGTAAGAGCTACAGGCAAAGTACCTGGTCTCAAAATAGATCAGTAATAACAGATTTAAAATACCTCATGAGTGACTCATGCCCTTCTACAATTTAAATGTTTTTGTCCTCAGTTTCAGTCTTTGCTCTGTAACTTTGGGTAGGAGCTAAGTAGTTTAGGAGTTGTTTTTCTTATGAAATCTCTTTTCAAAATACTTCAGTTCCCCAGCTGGATTTAGCTAAATAATGGTGAGAGAACTATACTCAATATCACAAAATAAGAAATTGAAGGAGAATAGGAAACTTCCTATTCTGTTTATTTCTGACCCTAGAGTGTCTTGCTAATTTGGGTGTGAAAAAACTCTGTTTTGTCCTGGAGAGAGGAGGTGGTGACAGTGCTCTTCAGCCAGTGGTTCAGGATGGTGCTGCTGAAGCAGGGTGTGGGCAGCTTTGCCCTGTTCTCTCTTCCAGGATTTGAACTTCAGTTCTCCTTGCAGTTACACTAGGGAATACTTAAGGTTGTTTTTTCCCTCAGTTGCACAATGGGCGTCTCTTTGGATCCTAGGGATCCTACTGGTCCTGGCGGTAGAGTGGGCCCAGCAAAGTGAGGGGTGCATCTAAAATAAGGTATTTTATGTGTCAGTGACTCCTTTTCCTTTCTTGTGTCTTCTCATACCTGCTGGCCATGGTCTGTGTTGTGATGCCGTGGAGGGGCTAACACAGCATTTGGTTTTCAGGCTTATTTCTGGAGAAGATGGGTGAATGTTACCCTTACCTGTGTGTTTTAACTGTGTGGGCTGTTGTTTATTTGTTTGTTTAACAACTTCATTGAAATGAAACATATTATCTCATGACAGCCTTGCAAAAAATACTTTAATGTAAAAGTGTCTTAATTGTTAACACATCAAGTACCTTATACCAATGTGTAATAAATATTGATGATGCTTAATTTATTCATCTACTTTGGATAAGACAACTGTGATTACGGCATTAATATTAAGATTATTTTGTGGCAACAGCAGGTGCAGCAGTCTGTGCAAAAATTGCAGAAAATGTGGATCATTCTTTGTAGCTAGAGTAGGTTTTGTCTTTTTCGATGCAGAACATATTAAAGGGGCAGATTTCTGTAGAATTCCTGTCTTCTATTATTTTTAAATGCAGGTGAATATAAAACAGTAAATTGTAGATTTAAAGCAATTCTGTCTGTTAAACAATTTTGTACAGACAGATTTGGTTATATTTGTTTGAGAAATATTTTAAATAGAATGTGAATTCTGTAAATACTGGAAGAAGCAGAAGAAGAGACAGACAAAACATCTCTAATGAAAACACTCAACCTTTTTCATGCTCTCAATCTACCTTTATTATGTTAATCAAATTCCATGCCGTTCCCAGCAGGGGTACGTGAAAATTATGTTTTCAGATAAATGAATAGAGATTATTTACTGCATATCAAGAAACTGGTTGTAGGTCTTTGATCATTGTCCTGGTGCTGATGTAGATCAGAGCAGTTATTAAGGCTGTAACTTGTGTGGTGTCCCCTTACCCTCCTGGGTGTCTGGGGTAAGATGGTAGGTGGGTGTGCCAGCCCTTGCCCACTTGGGACTCAGGTGTGGAAACTGCCTGCTGTGGATTCCCAGGATGAGTTTAAATCTGTTCGACCACGTTGGTCCCAATATATCTCAATTTCTAGCAACTCCGAGGTACCGTGTCAGGTACTCTTTTTGGGAATAATGGAGTGCATATTGTTGGGGCTGGTGGGAGGAAATGGAAGAAGTATAATTTACTTGTATTTCTTGTTTATTTACTGATATGTACAGATAGCTGGAGGTAACAAGCTCTTTATATCACACCTCCTCATTGAAAGTCCCATTGAAGTAGTCAACATTAAATGCAGTTAATCTGAGAAACAGTTTCTAGGAAAATTAGAAAGAGTGAAGTTCGCTGTACTTGTTTCTGTGCAGTACTTTCCTCTGTTTTCTCTGTATGAAGACCATGAGAGTTAAATATACTGCGTTTCCTCTCTTAATTAGTTGGTGCCTCACTAATAAACTCTATTAAAAAGCTAGAGAAAATGTTGTGTGTTTTCTGTGTGAACAATACATATGTTATCCTATGTTTTGCTTCAGGATAATGTTTTGAACATCATAAATCAGATCATGGATGAATGCATTCCACATGAACGGGCCAACCGAGACTTTTGTGTTAAGTTTCCAGAGGAAATACGCCATGACAACCTTGCAGGACAGCTTTGGTTTGGAGCAGAGGTAGGTCTGTCATACTTCTGTTGTTTGGGATTCATAGATACTTTTTTTTGTAGTTGCATAAAGCCACAAGTACATTTTCAGACTTTGCCAAATGTGGTTCATAAAATTACAAAGTAAACGTGTAAGAACTTGGCTCTGGGTGCTCACAGAAATGGAGTTCTTTAGCTGTGATTTTTGTTGGGCTAACAGTATGCCACGTTATTTTCATAATTGTGTACTGTCAGTATTCTATAATAAAAAACTGGTTTTTTGTGGGTTAGCATCTGAGTGATAGTCTTTATTTCGTTTTAATGCTGGTTGACCATCTTGGGTTTTGAAGATCTTAGAAACAAATAAAAGTGGACTAGGGAGTTTTATCAGGACAAAAGTTCATTTCCAACTAACAGAAATGCATGCTGTAACTTTCTTTTAATGGCTGTGTTATGCTATAACTCATCCTAAATATGTAACTTTGAGCTGTCATTTGTTGCACATAACTTGCTTGTTTCATGTGTGTGCCAAAAATATAATGGTTCCTGTGCAAAACACTGAAGTCCACTTTTCTCCTCTTACCTGGTTTCTCTCAAAGACGTGCTTCTAGAACAACCTAGGAACAAGGGATTTTTGTAGTGAATAAGCTTTCATTATTTCAATCAAAGGAAGCCTGAAGTGTCATTTAAAAAAAGGATGTGATATGCAAGATATTTATTAATTAGTACTGATGTCTTTGACTGAAAAAGAAAAAAATCAATCATTGTGGCATCTTCAGTGATAAACTCTTCAGTTTTACTGACCTTGAAGGTGACTTAAGGCACTGTGAATTTACTGAGGGGGAATTAGTCTAGGCATCCCACTAAACAACAGCATGTTGTGATCTTGTTTTCAGCATTGCCTCTCCTGCATTTGAAACAATCCTTAATATCCCTTTTTTTTCCTCTACCAGTTTCTCCTTTCTTTTTCAAGTGCATCTTCTCCATGAAAAGTTCCCATCATGTTCAGTCCAATATGCCTCCATATGTTCCATTTCTGAAACTTGCTTTGACAGTTTTTAATTGTAGGCTCCTCTGAGTCAGAGAAGTCTCAGATAGAATTTACAAGATTAATTTGGTGTGTCAATGCTTTGTAATCCTGTCCTCAGTCTTGTTTTATTCACTGCTGTGTTACATAAGCTAAACCTGTTTTCAAATCAAACTTTCACTGTGTAACCATCAGGCTGGAGAGACCTGTTGGTTTCAGAGAAAGTAACATATGCAGTGATGATGTAATGCAGATTCCTACTGCTGTAGGCACTGTTCTCCTGTAAATTCATGTAGCAAGAAGGTTGTGTGAGCTTTATGAGTACACACTTGTGTCCTTGTCAGTGCAATGACTGAATTAGCAGACTGAAAGTACCTACCAGCAGGTAAGACTTACTTTATCCATACTTTCCCACAAATATTGCTTTGTCTCATAAGAAGTAAGAATATGAGCTATTCCAAGTGCCCTCAAAACACATATCAATGCATCAGGCTGCTGAGAAGGGGCTGGGATTGCAGGTTGCTCATACTGAGTTGCAGATTTGGCTCCCATCTACAGGATGCCAGGGAGAGGGGAGTGACACAGCTAAAAACGGAGATTTGAAAGGGGGGGGAAAAAACCCTGATACTTGAGAACAACCCTGCAACCCTGTATATTTTCAGTTAATAGAAGTATTTCCATTAATGCAGCAGGTATGAGTTATATCAGTGCTTATTGTCTTCCATATGTATCCATAAAAGAATAAGGCCAGCAGTTGTTTTAAATGGCAAGATTTTAAAAAAGTTTTACTAATATGGTAGAGTAAAAATCTACTATTAATGTCTTTGTCAGCTGGTCAGAGAGAGTCCATGTATAATGCCTGGGGCAAGGAGTGTCTTAAATAGCTGCTTTCCAGACACTGAGAGGGAAGAGTCACTCAGTGACCTGATTTTTATATATAATAATGGTTTCTCTGGGAAGCATGATACTGGCCTTACAGGATCCCTGTGTGATGGCCAGTGTGACCAGTTCTGCTGTAAAAGACATCACAGTTGCAGAATTTCTGTTCTTTTTATAAGGTGTAGATTATTTTACGAAGTCAAGCAGCCTACCCTGAATCAAAACAGTCCATGGATTGTAGTTTTGCTAGATTCCCATCTCTGTTATGCAAGCAATCCACAGAGGATCTGTCCAACTAATGCTTATTGCCTAACTGGTGGGAGAATAGCTTTAGTTCTTCTGTCAGCACTGTGCTTCTTGTACTTCAACCTTCCCCCGTTCTCATGTCTCTCTGGCTGAGCTGCTCCCTCACCTTTTCTGTGAAAGCTTTTGACTCTTGACATACAAGTCGTAAATCTTTCACTTGTTTAATAATTTGCAACCAAATGGGGCTAAGTACTGCCCTTGTTCAAAGTATTAAATAGCACATCCTGTGCTTTGTTTTTAAGTATAAAAGTATTTTTACTTTGTAAAACCTAGTATTTTATCTCTTCATATCTTTCATAGTGTTTGGCTGCTGGTTCAATTATTATGAATCGTGAAATTGAAAGTATGGCTATGAGGCCCTTGGCCAAGGATCTGACCCGAAGCCTAGAGGAAGTCAGAAATATCATTCGTGACCAGGCCTTAAGGGATTTGAACCTCTACACAGAAAAAATGAAAGATTCCCTCAAGCATTTTGATGTCCTTTTTGCTGAGTTTGAATTAAGGTAAAAGAGCTAAAGTAAATGTGTTGTGAGCAATGGCTTGGCCACTGCAGCTGTTGTGCGGCTTGTTGGTTTTTGGAAATTGGTTGTTTTGCTCTGTATTCTTTGAGTGGAAAAAGTATGTAAATTTTTTTTATCGTGGCATTAGAATTCTTTAGTAATTTGTTGTGTTGTTAGATTTTTTTTCCTTCCAGTATAGCAATTAAGTAGCTTTTTAGAAATCAACAGTTGCTCTCTCAAACTAAACTATAATCTCCCATTTGCATACTGGCATATGGCACTTGTGGGAGAATTTCCAAGACACAAAAGGAAACCATAAATCTCTTAATGTTTTTTTTGTCAGAGAAAAGGCAACAAATACAAGATATTTAAAAAGAAAAGAATGATAACAAATATTCTGGAGACTGAGGTTTTGTTCTCTTGTGTTTAGTGATACAAGCAAGATGCACCCAGTGAATTTAAGAAGGCACATTGAATTCTGATGGAGGAAGTGCTTTTACATAACAAATAATTAACCACAGGAACTCACTGATTTGCAAACTTGTGATGGAAAAATAGCTTTGAGGTTTATCGCTTAAGTAAAAATAACTGCTTTTTGGGGTGATGCTTTTTTGCATCAAGGGTCACATTGACCAGTCTTGCATTGTGTTTCAGTGCTTGCTGCCTGCCTGTGTGTTAGACGTTTGTGGTGCTGGCCACAGACAAGATAATGGGCAAGTTTATCTATGGATCTAATATGATACAGTCATTGCTGCGCTTTGCAGAACATGTTTCTTAGAATTGGGTAGTCTTTTAAATTCTTGGGAATAACCTGTAGACTGTCATGTCTCCCATTACTGCCTACCCTTCCTCTGTATTGATATTCTCTTGTATTGTTTTACTCAGGTAAGTAGTTTTTTTCTGATTAGAGAAAACATCATTATTTTGCTACTTTGAAAACACTGTAATTGAAAACATTGTCTAAAAACATGTTTTTAAGTATGGATTTGAGTGCAAACGCCAAGGACTACCAGTAATGGTTCATGGCAGCGTCTGTGCTGTTTTTGGCCTGTCGATACCAGCTCTCCACATACAGCATTTTTCTTTGCCATTGTTTTGCTAACAACTTCTTCCCTTTCTCTGTTGCTTGTGTTCTACAAATGACCAATTAAGTAATACAGTGACACAAAACCACTAAACTTTTACCAGTGTTTATTACCTTGTTGAATTAGTGCTTTTGCAAGTAATTCTACGCAGAAATGAGGCCAAATTTTAAGTGTCGTAAATTGTCTCGTCTGGGTAACTGAATTTCACTCTAATTTCAGGTAAAACCTTTATAGATAAAATGTTTGGTTTAAGTAATTTTTTTTTCTTAAGGAAGTGTAGAGTAAACTATTCTGGCTTCAAGATGGGACACTGAGGATCATTCTAGGGCCCTGTGCCACAGAGTGTAGAGTTCTGATAGCTAAATGTGTATAATTATATTTCTAAATTACTACTGAGTTCCACTGCCTCAGTTTCACTGTAATAAGTGATTTGGCTGTGTTTCTTATAGATTCTTACACAGTTTTCATAGTGAGTGTTGTTGAAATAAATACAAATTGGTACAGGAAAGATTAGGTTTCTAAGATGATTTGTCCTAGGTTTGGTTTTATTTATAATCTTATTTATTAAAATACGCAAAACAATGGTACATTATTTTATAATTTTTGTAGTTATGTGTCGGCCATGGTACCTGTGAAGTCTCCAAAAGAATACTATGTACAGCAGGAGGTAATCGTACTGTTCTGTGAAACTGTGGAGAGGTAAGTTAAGGACTAGATCTTAATTTCTGTGTTTACTTTCAGTCTGAGCTTTTATAGAAATACTTTAACTATCATCTTGAAGAATTGCCGTAAAACGCCAAGTATTTTGCTTTTCTAGTAAGTATCCAAGTACAAATTTTAAAAGTATTAAGCGTGCTTGCCTGGCACAGGCCCGTACTTTTTTGTATTCTACATTAAAAAAAGAACCAAAATGCAAGAGTTAATAATCCAACAATAACAATGTTGTTAGTATGCCTAGTTACAGATGTGTCCATCAAGACTAAGCATTTAAATAAGCTAAATCTGTTCAAGGCATCAAGACTTCATGATATTTCTTGCAAGAATACATGGGGAGATGATTCAAATCATCTGTGAACCTCCTGTGATTGTCATAAAGAATTTAAAAAAGCTCTTTAAAATCTCAGAGGACTGGTCCATGACTCCGTATGTATGAAGAGACGATGATGAAAGAAATCAAATAATCCAGCAATTCATAAGTTCTTTTAGAAGTATAAGGTGCAAAGAAAAGTGTGAATTTGCAATGTACTGTGTTGAACAACTATTTTTCTTCCCCTTGTGACAGATTAACTAGCCTGCAGGTGGGCAGTAGAGGGGAACAGCGGGTGAAATACTCAGCTTAAGTAACATTTTGAGCAGTGCAGCACTGTTCTTAAAAGGAAATTAGTCAGTCATATTCTGTGTGGAATTATTAGACACCAGTTGACTGTAGAATGCCCTTAGAATAAGTGTTGGTCTTGCTGCATAAGGAGAACTTGTGAAGTAGGACCCTGGGTCTGGGGTCTGGTGTGGTCAACCTTTTCATTGAGGAATGGAGGAGTGCAGATCACACTGCCACAATCTATACACGACACCAAGATTTGAGATGTTTCAGGCATCTTGGAAGACAGGATTACAACTCAGAAAAGGTCACAACAAGTAGGAGGAATTACCTTCCATCAGCCAGAGAGCTAGCACTCATACACGTGTTCATCTATGGCATACACATGTCCAGCACAGGCCACAAAGATGGTGAGGGGTCTGGAGCATCTCTCGTAGGAGGAGAGGCTGTGGCAGCTGGGCCTGTTTAGAGGAGAGAAGGCTGAGGGGATCTGATCAGTGCACACAAAATCTCAGAGGTGGGTGTCAAGAGGAAGGTGCCAGACTGTTGTCAGTGGTGCCCAGGGACAGGACAAGGAGTAATGGGCATAAATTACAGCACGAGAAGTTCACATCAACATGAGAAAGAATTTCTTTACTTTGAGGGTGGGCAGAGCACTGGAACAGGCTGCCCCCAGATGTTGTGGAGTCTCCCACTCTGGAGACATTCCAAACCCACCTGGACGTGTTCCTATGTCACCTGCTCTAGATGACCCTGTCTTGGCAGCGGGGTTGGACTGGGTGATCTCCAGAGGGCCCTTCCAACCCTGACAATTCTGTGATTCTGTATTTGCTCAGTAAGAGGAAAAGGATGGTTTCTTTCTTGTAGCTTTGGGTAATCTGTCTGGGCTGTAGGAAGGCACAGGGAGTGAGGATGGGCCACACACAGCAGTGTGCCCATCCACTGTTGCTACCAACCAGGGCTTGCCCTGTGGTTGTGTCCCATCCACCAGCAGCAGTATTGGCCACACAAGTGCTGACAAGGAATAAAAAAAACTTATTTCCATTCTTTTGGGAACCAAAATGTGCAGTTTTAAGTGTTCTCTTAAGCACCAATATGAACAAGCCAGAGAAGAAATTTGAGGATGTTATGAAACGTATGGTGAAGTCTGGAAATTGTGAAGAAACCTGGAAAACATAGCCACATAAAAAATCCAAACAAAATGGGGTTTATTTTAAAAGGGGCTTAAGACATTTGAGAAGTTATTTGAGGAGAATGAAGTCTCCCCCAAATGTTAAATCCTTAGACTTCACTAATAGTTGCTGTGTAGAACTGAGTTGTTCTTCTGTGGGTTTTTTTGGTTTTTTTTTTTTTTAGTTTAGGACAGGATTTGCCTTGATAATTAGAGCAATTAAAATACTTTCCCCTATTACTTTAGAAATGTTTCTTTTAGTTGAAAAATTGTCAGCACCAGTGTTTTTCATTATCAAGCTGAAGCTTGACATAAAATAGTAAACAGAGAAAATTTCATAAAACTGAATTGGGTTTTGAATGACTATAAAAGCTTTAAGTGTTTAAAAGGATTTTTTCCTGGCATTCATGTTTTTCTTATACAATTTTTTCTTTAAAGAACAGACTAAAGCAGTCAGTTCTATACAGGGTGGTTTAGGTACAAAAACAGTGCCTGAGTTAAATTGGCTTGGCTTATAACAATTTTTTCAGTTTTTTCCTTAGTGAATTGTGTTCTCCAAGAGTTTGATGTCTTACTAAATAATTGTATTCTTCTGCTTAGAGCCTTAAGGCTTGGATACCTCACTCAAGATATGATAGATGACTATGAACCTGCTTTAATGTTTACAATTCCAAGATTAGCCATTGTATGGTAAGTAATTTTTAACTGCTATCTGCTCTGCCTCATTTAAAGGTTTATTGAAGATTTGAAAAGCTGTGTTTAGAATTTTGATGGACTTTCACCATCAAAAGAGTTTGCTTTAACTTTCTTTAGAAAGAATTAAAGAGGAGGATTGTTTTGTTCTAAATCATTACCAGTTTAATGTAGAATATCAAGACAAAAAAAAAGATGGTAGATCTCTAAATATAGAAGGCAGGAACAATTGATCAGACATCCTCCAGCAGCATTTAAAAATTAGGAACATCTCTCTATGCAATGTCATGTTGTCAGAAACATTTTTTGAAAGCACATATTTTTTGACACTCAAAAATAGTATGACTTAAGGATACAAGTCTTGAAAACTACAAATTTTCAATTAGATTTTTGTATTTTTCTCAATGACCCTAGGTTCAGCAGGAATTATCATGGCAAACTGCATTGTAACTGTTGGGTTAGGCTTAATTCTCTTCAAAGAAGGTATTAATATGTGTAACTTCTGTGTAGATTTGTGCCCTGTATTGACCACTCAAGGCAACTAAATTATAACAGTGTTTTTCCTTCATGCAGTTTTTGCAATATTGAACAAATCAGATGCATTTTTTTCTAATGAATCTTCTTGATTTAGTAAGGCAGCAGCTTCTCTGGAGTAAAGCCAGCATATTTTTAATATTTTACCATTGTGAATGTTTTAAAGTTAGCTAATATAAGTAGTATAATTGAGGGAAATAAAAAACCTCAACTCCTAAGTGTAATACACTTCTCCTCAGGAAATCCCTGTGGCCTGTTGTTCCTGTTAAATAGTATATTGTCTGTAACTGTCATTCTGAAAATAATAACAGCAATAATCTCATTATTGGAAGACAACAGGAATGTGAGAATTCAGTTTGAAGCTGCTGGAAGACACAGTGAAGGAGAGCACATCATGACTAACTGGAAAACCAGGGGCTCTCTGAAAAATAGATCATGTCTATCCCAAATTACAAATAAGGGTAGAGAAGGAGAAGAGAAAAAGTTCAACTGCTCTTAATTATCCAGTGATATGAAAATAAATCACTGTCTTGTGAAGTTCCACAGAAAAACTACCCCATCCAGATACAGTGTTTTGTGAAAGAAACACAAGCCTTTTATTTAGACTGTGAAAGGTAAAACCTTTAAATAAAGATGGAGACAATGCACAGTTGTCAGGCTGTGGCTCTATGTCTTCATGAGAAGGATGGGTTTAAGAAATACTTTTCAGGGTTATTGTTTTCTAAGGCTTCTTTTCTGACATCAGTTTATCCTACATGTTATACAGTGTGTGTTGCCTGATATCTCAGCAGGTGTCAATGAACTTTGAACCTTGTAGGAAATATTAAGACACACTTTTTAGCGATTTTTAGTTCTTTCCAATGGTACAGCTATATTTAGGCTCTGATTTAGAGCTCTTTCAAATGTTATACAGAAGCTATTTTATTTTTTCTTCCTTTAGTGCTCTAGCCCACTTATATTTTATTTTTTTTAATTTCTTCCGAGAATTAAATTCTATGGAAAGCAAACTGTGCCTGAAAGCCAAAGGAGCAATGACTTGGCATCTGGTAGAAGTTTGAGGAGAGTAGCCTTGAGCTTTCACTGAGCAAAGTAGTAACATTTGCTTATGCAGGACATGAGTCAGCAATAACTGCTTCACTTTGTGGCAGTCTGCTTGTTGAAGCTTGGAAAGTATAGAAAAAAAAGATAAAATTATGTATCTGTGGCAACAAGATACTTTGTCTTAAGCTACCCAAAAAAAAAAAAAAAGGGACTTGCAAAGGAAGCAACTTTTTCCTCTCTCTCATCTCCTCTTCCCCCTCTCCTGCCCTCAAAAACCTAATCCCCTGGTCTTTTTTTTAATACTTTAGAGGAATTAATATAGCTTGTGACATCAGCTTTGGTGCTGTGTCCCAGAGAGCTTTGGTGGTCACACGGGTGCTTCCTAGGGAATAAAGTAACTGGTGACCAAAGGACTGCGACAGTCTTGTTGTTCAGCCAAGGGTCCCCATTACTCTGGATGATTTGGATGCTGCTCTGAAGCAACATCTAATCTGAGTTTGAGAAAAGGAACATACGTTTGAAATACATTGGGTAACAGAGCACTGACTCTGTGGACAGGAATGGGAAAATGGCCTTGGAGAAAGAAAACAGATGTAATCTCAACTGTGAGAACACTTTGCCTTTGGGAAACCTACATTGTTTTTGCAGTGGGCAGAGGATTAAAGAGTTTTAAGCAGAGTGGTGCCTGGTGGGAATCCACTCTCAGACACAGTGTGGTGTGGTACAGCATGTATGAAGGTGAATTTTGTTTAATCCCTGACACACAAACAGATTTGGCAGTGGTGATTTGGTCAGGAGGAGCTATTGAGATTATCTACAGTGAGCTACATGGAGGCTCTCAGATCATGAACTTAACCTCTTCCCAGGGAAATTTGTACAAGTGCTGAGTTGATGTAGAAGCATGGTTCCCTCAAAATGTGTTTTATGTTATTTAAAAAATCTGTTCTCTTTTTTTACTGCGTTCCAATACCAGGTTATATTTATCTTAGAGGTAGAAACCCAGGAGCTCAGGAGTCAGCTACGTTACCTGGAAATTATTTAGACTGGATAGAGAAAGCCATCTGCACTATCTCAAATCAGTGTACTTTCCCCAATGTACTTGATAATAGGTTTGCTTTGTGGTTTTTTTGTTTTGGTTTTGTTTTAAACAGTCAGCTGCAGCAATGAAATAAATGTGTGTTCTTCGCTTTATGCTTCCATTGCTTTTTCTGCCATGTTTAAGAAGGGGGGAACAGAGTGGAGGGGATCTTTTTCCTGTTTCTTTAAATAGCATCTGTTTCTAACTGAGGGTGAATAAGACAAAAATTAGATAACGAGATGTAGTTAAATGTTGCTGAAATGTTTATGTAGGGCTGCTTTTCTGACTATTTGGTGGTTGCTCCATGTAATAAAATTTTCATTTTTGTGTGTGTTCATGCGTGTGTTTGAATTACAGTGGCCTTGTTGTCTACTCCGAGGGACCATTAAACTTGGACCATAAACCAGAAGATATGTCTGAACTCTTCAGACCTTTTCACACTTTGCTAAGAAAAATAAGGCAAGTAATAAAAGATAGTTGTAACTGCTTCTCTTCTGAAGTGAAAATCAGAGGCCTGAAAACTCATAAATGCTTAGAAAAGTGTTTCTGTTTGCTGTGTTAACCATGAACTGCATTTTCCTCTCACCAGCCTGATATACCTATGAAACAAATAAATGTAGTTTTTCATTTCATGGTAGTTTTCTAAACTTTTAATCTCTCTGATGGTTTTTCTTCTTTTTAATATAATTCTGTAGGAGTTTACATTTTCCTTGTGGTTAGATGATGCCTAAAATACCAAAGTTAATTTGGGGAGATTCTGTTTCTAATTAGCATCAGTGTTTCTGTTTAACTAGGCTTATTACATTTTCTCGTTATGTTCTGATGCAATGCTCAGATAATTCTTAACCTAATAGAAATTACTATCCATTTTTCATATTGTAGAAATGTTTGTACAGGATGGATCACTTTATACTTCTTTCCATTATGCTCCGGTCTTGGTTACCATTGGAGATATGGGCTTTGGATCAAGTATAAAGAACATTACAATATTTTTTTCTTTGCTGAGGTCTTTAGAAGACTGATCTGTTACTTCGGAGAAATTAAGCTGTATCTTTAAAGGATCTTTATGTTCACCCTGATAGGGGGTTAAAAATTTTCTTAATCCATAAGCCCTATTATTTTCTTAGAATTCAAATTTATATACTAACTGTAACTTTTGTTCCTAGAGATCTCTAGAGATAATTTGACAGGTATTTTTATTTTTTTTATTTTCCCCTGTGTCCAATTTTCAGCAGTTTATCATCTTCCCTGGATGTCATGGTGACAGTTTGATGTAAGAATAGTTCTCACATAGTTTATCCAGATTGATCTCCTCTCATCTGTTAGAGGTGAGGCATCTCCTGAGGGAGAATGTAAGCTCTGTCAGGGGTGGTTCAGAGAGGAGCTATTTCTGAAGTTAGCCTTTATAAATATCTAGACCACATCCTCTTGTGTCCCTTGAAGACTTCCTAGTATTTTTGTCCAGAAATCTTATTTTTAGGTGCATTAGTGATATTCATATTGAAATTTGAGAATTAAAATTGGCAAATCGACATGTTTGGTTTGTTGGGGTTTTTTGAGTGATTATGGTTTTATAAAACACTGGATTATGAACAACATTAATTGAGGAGCATAACTGAAGTTAGAAGGGAGAAAAAGCTTTACTGGTACCAAGGCTTGAAAAGTCCATGAAGTTTACATTAAAATACCTTATTCCCAATATGTGGCTGTTGCAGATATTTTTACTGGCTGTCCAAAGCCAAAAAGATATTTAAAAGCTAATAGGCTTGTCATAATCTGTATTTTCTGCTTTATCCTCATATTTCACAATGTGGAAGATGAAAATCAGTGAAGTCAGTGTGCTTCAGTGCTCAGTCCATTTAATTTTCAGTTACTGTGAACTTAGTTCTGGGGTTGAAAACAGATTTGTAAATGCTTGTTTGTTCAATAACTACAGTTTTCAATGAAAACTTTAAAAAATAACAAGACTTTCAGATTCCATTTTGGGGAAGTTCTAATATACTTCAGGACTTGTATTTATTCTGTGAAGGAAAGGGAACATTAAAAATGTGATTTCAGTTGTCTAGGAGACAAAGTTTGCAGTGTGTTCTTAGTGAGATAACATCTATCCGAGCAAAAATTCAAGCAAGAAGTAATATGAAATTTCATGTCTGGCAGTCTCTGAATTGAAGGAACTCAAATACTGGCAAGAACTGAGCTCAAAAAGATCCTTTAGTAATATCCTTAAATGAAAAATATATTGAATGAAAATAACGATGAGATACAAATAAGTGTGCTGTTCATGTAGGGCAATTGAATTACTTTTAAAAGTACCTAAGCTGTGTAGTTTTTTTCTTATCACAGATTTTTAAATTCATCGGGCTGCAATCCCTGCTCTGTGAGAATGTTCACAGAAACCTGCGAAGAAGATGGAATGAGATATTTGATACTGATATTTCTGCTCCCCAACAAAGGAAGAGTGTTTTTTCCTGGAGTCCTTCTCCAGTCTCCATCGCCAGTAGTTAAGGCATGAAAATAGATTCAGTAGTCTTCTGTTAAAATAGCTACATTTTGTATTGAAGTTGTGTGCCTGTTGTAAGAATACAGAAAAACATCTTACTGCAGAATATGATCACATCCCAGTGAATTTCTCTGTAAAGTTCTGTAACTTTTTAGCCAACTAAATATTTTAGCTCATGGAATAACATCAAATACAGAGCTGATAACTTTGTAGGATTACAGGTAATTAATTTTTAAACTGTATTATCCTAAAATATCCATAAGGCAAAGATAAGTGCGGTATTTAATTATGTGGATCCACATAATTGAATCAGAACTAGCAGAAAAGATTAATATCTATTACGTATGAAAATTTTTGGTGTCCTAGTGGTGGCTGACAACTTTGAAAACAATAGAGATTGTTGAGACTCTGAGAAAAAGCAGTGAGGGTTCTTGCTTAGTTTTTGGAAGGGTTGAGCAGCAAATTATGGCTTTGAATGTTTTAATTAATTTTTATGCCAGGTGCTTGTGTTGAATTTTATTTTGTCTGTAAAACATTAGCATTGGTGTTTTATACATCTACCAGTGCATAATTATAGAGCAGTGTTATCTCTGTGCCTTTGAAACGAAGGTGTTTGAACCATTTCTCCCGAACTACTTCAATCTGCTTAGGGAGTATATAAATCACATCGTCTGCTCTATGCATAGATATTTAACTTAGGTGCCCGTGACACTGAACATTCTTGTGATAAAATACTACCTACACTACACACACATTTGAGGCTGCTGTACAGAGACTTCAAAAGTCAGCAAACTTGAATTTTGCAGTACTCCTTAATTCTGCCCTATTTCAGAGCTCTTTGCTTTCCTGGTGCTTGCTTCTGGACCATTACAAGTGGTGACAGGGTCCCTATGGATTTTGGGGGTGCAGAATCAAGCAGATTGCACATCAAGTGGTGCAAGGTGCAGAATCAGAGGATCATACCATTTTAAGTCCACTGAATCATTGGCTGATTTCTATATCATTGACTAGAAATTCAATGCAGTATACGTGCTGTCTGTGTGTTAAAGAAGTGGGTGGGGGCAGTGTGGAATTTGTGAGCTTTTGAAGTATACACAGTGATTGGGGAAAAATTGGCCAGTTTTTCCAAGGTGGTTGCGTTCAAAACTTTTAGTTGATTTAAAACTTTGGCAGTAAAGGAGTGCCAGTGCTATTTGTTACGTATCTCAGTGTTGGTTTCTCAGTGTGGATGTGTCAGAGAGATCTGTGGATTTCGGTGTGCAGAGCTGAGTGCAGCAGGAGCGGGAGGATGCGTGTGCCATCCCTGTACCTGCACCAGCCTCCTGCGGTGGCAGCTCCATTGAGGCAGCTGGTTATGCTCCCTTTGGAGCATGAACTGAAGCACATGCTGGCAATAACAATGAAGCTATTCTCTGACAGCAAGGCATTTTAAAATTCAAGTCAGAATAGGATCAGAGTTAATGGAGGAGGCTTGGGGAATGTGCAGGAGGGGTTTGTGGCTGTGTCTTCTGTTTTGCTGAACTTGGCTTTAAATGGACATCTGGCCTTGCATCTTTGAAGAGCTCACTTCTGTACCCTGGATATTGGCAGTGGAGTAAAATATGTTCATTGGTTTTGCAGTAGGCGGAGCAAATCTCTACTACTGCTTGTAACAGGCAGGGCACATCTGAAGAACTTGCTTTGTTTTTCTGCCGGTAGCTGTAACCACTGAAAGAAGAATATTCCTCATATTTTGAAAGCTAGATTGCCTTTCTGTGATACAATGCCAAAAAGAGTAAAAGCAGGTGAAACCTCAACATGCACTTTTTAATATTCAGTATTTTCTGAAGCCTCTCTGAGAAGAAAGCACACTGCTGCTGTCAGGGTGGGTTGCAGAAGCTGACTTTACCTGTAGCTTCTGAATAATGAAAGCAGAGGGAGAAATTCTTTTTGTCCATGTGAGCACAACAAGTTAAAGGTTCTTCAGCAGAAAGGAAATGAACTATTGAAGTAGCTACAGTTTAATTAAGCCTTATAGTTTGCTGATGATGCCTGATGTTTAGTTTTTTAGTAGTAAAATGTTCTTTCCATATATTGGTTAACATTCATATTCAGTATCTTTGTAGTCATTCTAAAACATGGCAAGTTGGCAGTAAGTCCTGTATAATCTAATATACAGTGTATCTAAGAGGTAACTGTTGATCAAACATTTGTCATCTTTAAAAATGGCTGGTGAATCTAGGGAATTTTTAACCAGAGAAGCGAATGATTACCTGAACCTCTTTTAGAACAAGCTGTACTTGTTAATAGCAAAATTTCCAGTGTTTGGATTAGGAAAATGAGCATATTCCCTTTGAATTTAAAGCAGGATTATTTCTCTACTGAAATTACAGGGCTGGTAGACTACCACATGTAATTCAACTGGTTGCGTTTCTCTTCCAAGGCTGCATGGATCTGACTCACCTAAAATGACATGAGGACTGTCAGCTGATTTCCTTGGTGGTGATTGTTGTTGTTATTATCATCATGATCAGTATTTTAATCAGGCTTTATTTACTATCCTCAAAACTGCACACACCTGCTCTTAAATTTTGAGGTGTTGTTATCAGCAGAAATAGAGTTCATGACTCAAGTTAGTGGAGCTAGCCAGTATAAAGTAAATATGTGTTTCTAGCATGTAATTTACAGTGAATGTGTGAAACCTGTATTGGATAGGTCTGAGCAGCCGGGCTCTCTGAGCCTTTGGAATGGAAGCAGAGTAGCTCTGGGCACTCAAGACATCCAGGAATCCCAGGTGCTGCCATGTGGTGTTTTGGAGACTGAATAAAACCCCAGACTAGATGCTGGAAGTCCAAAAATTCAATCTTCGATTTTCCCTGGGCCCAGTGCATCATTCCCAATTATGCTGATGAGCTTGGATGGAAAGCAAATTCCTTTGAATGTTACTGGTATGGTCTCTGTTTGTAGAAGTTGCTCATTCTTTTCTTGTTTTGAGAAGAGTGTGACTGTGGTGTATGGGGAAGCATAGCTGGTGTTTGAGCATTGTCTGTTGGTCAGTTCCTGACACACTTTAATCTGTGCAAGGAAAGTTCACTGTGGATTGCTGAACACAGGGATGGTGCCTTGGTTCAGAAGTCCCTGGCTGCTGGCAGCCAGCAGGATGCACTCACAGGGATCTCTGTGTGTCTCTCCTGTGCTTATGCCCTTCCTTAGGATCCATGAGCAGACCCAGGATTCTCTACTTGATGGGCCTTGACCCAACCCAGAAATTTCTTATGTCTTTAATATCTTTGTATATGTGAGGGACAAGCTTAAGCCCTTCACTGTTACATCTGTGTGCTTACTCTTGTTCCTTGTGGTTTTTTTTCAAATGAAAACCCCAACTTTTTTTAAGGTTTTTAAAATCTCACATTACTTTTTTTATGCTCATAAAATTCTACATCACAGTGTTTCTGTAAAAACTAGCAAAATCGAATTTCGTAATACAAAGCCTCATGGCAGCAATCATGTTATTCTGTTTTTATTCATCCTATTTGGTACAGTTATTTTTAAAAATCATGATAATACTGCTAATTTTATGTTGACTTTAAAACTTAAGCCATTCTCTGTCCATTTGTTTTTAACGTGATGTTCAAGTGCTTAATCTGTTACAGACCCGGGTTAAATACAAGATCTGAGTAATAATAAGGTGGTATCATTATATACTGTGTAGACAAAAGAAAGGAATGTATAGATATTTAAAATTTTCTAGCATGCCAAGTAGCCATACTTGTTTTTACCTTATTAGGCAGGTGGGTCTAACAAAAATAGTCCATTTTCCTTTCTTACTCATTTATGACTGAAAAAATTGTCAAACTGGATTTGAAGATGCATGTGGAATGATTCTATAAAATTCTGACTCGTCTCTTACAGAGTGTGAAAAGGGAGGATACAATAGTACAGTTCTTCTTATAAGGTAGTACTTCTGGAGGCTTAGAACTTCTTTCAGGGTCATATTGCTCATGTAAAGCAAGATCCATTAAAAAATAAAATGTTAATTGTATATAATGTACATAGCCTTAATCTTTTCTCTGACTTAAAACATGTTTATCCTAAACTATTAGCTTTTTCAGACTGTAGGTAGCTGATATACAAGTCAGATACTAGTGATGTATTTTTTGAGCTATTTGAAAAACTGATAGTACTTGCAAAAATATTTGGTCTTTGATTTAACAAGTTAAGAATGTTTAGTGGTTAAGAAACCATTGACTGGAAATGAATATGTGAGAGGTGTTGAACATTTCTTTGGGAGTTCTTTTGGCCTCTTTTTTACACTAAAGTTACTTCTCTAATGGGATTATTTTAATAGATGCATATTATTATTATTATGCCAGCTGTATGTCACCTGCTAACAAATTATTCCTAAACACATGAGGAATAATGGACTCCTAACCTCTGTTGAACAGGTTTTGCTTTTCCCATCCATTCATTTATGATAAAATGTACATACAGATCTTTGAAAATGATGGCAGCATTTCTTGGCAGAGTTTATTTTTATATGCGGCTTCTAACTGAAGGGATAGTGTAAATCCAATTCAGACCTAAAATTAAGTGCTGCTATGTCTGTGGATTTGTTTTTAAGTTATAAAGCATTTAATAACACTTTGTTTTCAGGTGCCCATAGTCCTAAACTGCAGTACTGAGGACACTTGGTAACGCTGGAGATGCTGCATGTCTGTAGAAAACACAGTTTGCTAAATTGCTCAGTGTTTGCTTCTAGACCTGCCTTGTTCTTAACATCCTGCAGAAGCTTTACTCCTTAATGACCCAGTGCCATAGTTTAACCCCAGCTGACAGCTCAGCCCCACACAGCCACTTGCTCACCCCTCCAGTGGGTTTGGGGGAAGATCAGAAGAGTAAAAGGGAGAAAATTCATGGGTTGAGATAACAACAGTTTAAGGGGTAAAGCAAAAGCCCCACACACAAGCAGAGCAGAAGGAGGAATTAATTCACCACGTCCAAGGGCAGGTGTTCAGCCATCCCCAGGACAGCCGGGCTCCATCACACCTAACAGTGACTTGGGAAGACAAATGCCACCTCTCCAGACAACCCCCCCTTCCTCCTTCTTCCCCCAGCTCTATATACTGAGCATGATGCCATACATACGGTCTGGAATATCCTTGGGTCGGTTGGGGTCAGCTGCCCCAGCTGTGTCCCCTCCCAGCTCCTTGTGCCCCCCCAGCCTCCTCGCTGCTGGGGTGGGCTGAGGAGCAGAGAAGGCCTTGGCTCTCTCTAAGTCCTGCTCAGCAGCAATGAAAATATCCCTGGGTTATCAGCACTGCTTCCAGCACAAATCCAAAACACAGCCCCCATAGCAGCCACTGTGAAGAAAATTAAGTTTATGCCAGTAAAAACCAGAACACTGAGCTGAGTGTTTGAGGCAGGAGAGAGCCAACTTCCAATCTCTGTTTCAGTGATCAGGCTTCGAGATACTAGTGTTGCATAAGCCATATTACTATTTTATTGAATTCTTTTATCTGACAATATAACGCCGTGAAACTTCTGCAGTAAGCTTTTGCAGAATAATTTTCTGAATCAACTTGAAGGATGGAAAACTGGTTCGCTAATCAAAGTCAAATTTGTGAATTAAAAAATTAAAAAGACAAAATAAATCTAATTGTGGGTGACATTTTCACTGTGAGTGATGGGGAGGGGAAAAACGCCTATTTTGTATGTGTTTTGGTTTATTTTGAGGCTTCACTGCAAGCACGTATATAGTTTTATACCCTCTATTTGCATGAGTAATCTCAAATTCAGGCATCAGCAGTCATGTGCTCTGGATATGAATGCCAAATGCACCTTGAATTACACAGTCAAAAGTACTCTGTGCCCTCAAGTTCTGGTTTTCTGCACTAACAGTAAAAGCTTTTTTAAAATCCGTAACATCAATGCCTCATGATTATAAATGACAAGTGATGTGTGTATTTCTTCATTTTCAGGGACCTCCTTCAGACGCTGACTGAGGATGAGCTGCACACACTGGAACGTAACCTCTGCATCTCTCAAGATGTAGATTTTCCTGTCAGAGCAGATCCTGAAGTACCCTCTGTCATTACACCAGGCATAACTGCAACTTTGCCTCCTAAGGAACTTTCAGCAAAAGCTGAGAACACAGAGGCTGAGCTGGCTTGTTCCATGCAGTATGATGAACAGGAGCTGGAGCAGCTGAACAGGATGGTACACAGAGTCGGAGATGAAATGTCTTCTCTGCTTTCCCCTCCAAGCATCTGTCAGTCTCCGGCTCACAGACCTAGCCTGAGAAATAGTTCTAGCACAGAAGCTTCACCAACAAGACACCATCTTGACAACTTAACTGATGAAGAGGACAGAGTGTTTTTTATGGATGACCTAGATGGAGCAGGAGAAGCTCTGGCTGGGTTGGATTCAGTAAGTGATACTTTTGCTTGGGTGAATAACCCTTGCCACGATTCGAAACAGAACCTGCAATATAGAGATGCTTTGCTTTATGAGAATGGCCATCAGACAGAGGAAACTTTGCTTTTAAAAGATGCTGAAAGTGACTTAAGCAATAATAACAATGTTGAAGATGGAAAACAGATGTCTGGCATTTCAGTTCCAAATTCATGCAGCTGTCTAGAAGGTCCAGACTCACAATTATACCTCAATGGCTGGGATGCGTATGCTGATGATGCAGAAACGGCGGAAGTGATAGCTCACAGGACAGGGGGAATGAAAATATCTGCTACTGTAATATTCAATCCTAAATCTCCTTCTAGCTCAGAATCCCCAGTAACAACCCCAGAAGCAGCTATTAGTTGTGTTCCTGGAACTGCTAATCCATTAGCAAATGAGGAGGAGGATGAATCCCATAAACTCAGCATAGCTGCCACAAACTGTCTAATTAATTCCTGTGTGTGTTGTGGCAGCTGTGAAGACAGCAGGGAGGACGGTGTTGAAGGTTTAAAGACTAAACATTCTGCAGGAGGTGTTGTAAATGCTTCATACACATTAGTAAAGTCTAAGGAAATGGACCATGTAGATAACTTGGACAATTCAGTCCCTGAGCAGGAAACATTAAAACCTGAAACTTCTGCTTTGTTAGCAGAAAGAGACTTTGGCAGTGAAGAGCAAAAACTGCCCATCTCCTCTAAGTGCCTGGCACATTCCTCAGGTTCACAGGTAGGAGCAGAAAGTGACTCCCAAGGAGAAGCAGAAAGCATCTCAAATCAGCAGAAGAAGTGGGAGAAGAGAAAAGAACTGTGTGATAAAAAAATGGACTACAATGAAGATTCTAGTAGTGAAAGGACAGCAAAGGAAGATGTAAAGTCAAGATCTAGTTCAAGGTAAGGGCAACTTGATGTCTTGGTAGTGATTTGCAGGTACGTAATTTCCTGTATCCTTGTCATCAATGACTGGTGTATCATTGGTGTTGATTTTAAGGACAATAGAGTGTTGCAGGATTAAGGAATGTATCAATATATATTTTTAATGCAGATAGCTTTTTATTGGACGTCAGCTTTTCTGCGGAAGATTTGGAGATCATCTGAATATTAATCGTCTAATGTCTTTAGATCATTGAAATCAATGTTACATTACCTGCTTAATGTATCCAAGAGGGCATTACTGCTAAACTGTACCTGGGTCATTACTTCCATTGTACTCTGCTGTTTTACAGGAAAAGTGTGTCTGTCGAATACTAAAATGTTAACTTTTGCATCAGTGCATGGGATTAAATTGTGATCTAAACGCATTTTACTTTGGTGTCATTTGAGAGAAAGGGGTTGATTTGACCATGTTGCCTGTGGGCACAAATCTAATTGTGAATGTCTGTGTGCTGAAGGAGCCTAACAAAGTGCAGAAGTGGCTTTTAAGCCTATTGGACCATTTCAGCCAAAATTGATAGAAGAATAGAGGTCATGGATTAAGATTCTGCGTATTTAATGACAATAAGGAACTTGATAATGGGGAGATAACATAATAATACTTGTAATAGAGAGAATGCCACACTTCAGCTCAACTTTGATTAGACACTAGGGATCTTGCATGGATCAGTAGAAAACCTGACTTCATTTTGGTTTACTGTTTAGAGGGTAACCTGTTTTGTTGTGAGTCCTCGGTTTCCCTGAAATACTAATATCATGAAGCAGAGGGAAGATATTAGAGATATGTTAACTTTGTTTTCTGTATCTCTGTGACAGCTGGCTTTCCTTGTGTGTGTCATGCAGGATCTCTCATTTCGTTATGTTCATAGAGTTCAGGATAACACAGTGGAGGTAGCTTGAACCATGAAGCATAACCACAATATAAAGGCTACAGAAATAAGTGTACCAATTGAATAATTAAATACTTCACTGGTAGTGGAAATAGAATCATGAGTTCTTTGGCCTGGGCCTAATTCCTTTTACAAGTTAAATACAATTTGGCATGCATAAAACTCGACTTTTGAGAAGGTAATTTTATCTTTATTATTATTCTGACTATTTGTGATCTTAGGCTTGCAAGTATGATCATATTCAAGGCCTTGCAACAGGGTTTCTGAATGGACTTCATTTCAAGATGTAATTCACAAATTCCTCTGATATTCCATGATTTTGCAGCACTTCAGGTGGAGTACTGCTTAAAAGTAATTACCATGTTTAGTTAGTTTCCTCATAAATTATACAAAATTCAGACTATTTATGTACCAGTTTTTGCCTCGGGTAGGATATTAAATGAAATTTTTGAGAGCAGGTCTGAAAAATATAATAAAATTATATATATCTGTAAGCTATTATTTCAGCCTCCTATGTTTTGTGAACGTAATAATTTCTCCACTGACTTGTCCAACCTCTAGTAATATTGTTTAAAAACTTTATCTGAGAATTGTCCTTTTACAGAGAGCACTGTAAGTCTATGTTCCTGTTTGCTTTTGTTTGTTCCTGATTCCTGTCTGGTCTCCCCTACCTGTTGTTATTTGGTACACCTAAGTCACATTTTGTCTATGTTATTACTTTTTCAGATTGGAAAAGTCACAGCCTGCTTGATCAGAAGTTGTCCACAAATTGTCCATACCTTTAATCATTCCTTATCTCTTACCCTAAACAATTTTCAATTTCACAATTTCCTCTTAGCAATAAGTGAATCAGAACTGCACTTACTGAAGATATGATCAAACTGTGGATGTGCACAGTGGCATAATTGTTTTCTGTTGTTTCTCAATGATTCCCAGTATTCTGCTTGGGATTTTTTGCTATGTGGTGTGCTGAGGTTCTTTTTGAAGTTGTCTGCTAAAGCCGCAAGATGCTGCTTGTGATCTCAGAAGCTGTCATTCTGTATCTGATACTTAAATTGTTCTTCATGTGTTTACCAGTTAAGTCTTGCCATTTTATTACCTCTTATTCTGACTTAAAGATCCTGGGCAGTTCTTCAGTCTGTTCTGGTTATTACCCTGAACAATTTTGCATTGATAGTAACCTTTCAGAATTCATTTCTCTCCCTGTTTTTGCAGATCATACACAAAAACAAAACTGCCAGAGTGCTAAAGAACTTCAGCTGTGACAACCCACTCTTCTAAGAAGTGCTTGTTTAACTGCCTCTTCCTATTTGTGGCTAAGAATTATTTATCCATTTTGGGCCCCTCCCTCTTATGCTGTAACTCCTTAGTTTTCTTAAAAGCCCTTAGTGAAGTATTTTGACAGAACCTTTTTGGAAATGCAGAGGCTTGACAGATGAATCACCATTCTTCACAAGCTTCTTGACCCCTTCACAGAGCTCCCAAGAGGTTCCCTCTGCAGAAGTCACATTACTTCTTGCCAGACAGACGTTCATATTGTTGTCTGCTTGTTTTAGCTTTTGATGTATTTTAAGTTGCTTGGTATGATCATCAGGCTCACAGAGCTAGAGCTGTTTGAATCCCTGTGGAGTCCTTTTTATTTTTAGGGATTGCCACCTTTAGACTCCAGGCATCAAGGAAGTTTTAAAAGAGAGCTTAATAATTCATCTCATTCATTCTTGAGTTCTAAAACTCTTGGGTGAATGTTTTTGAATATTTTGTTAAGAAGTTCGTGGGATTTGTCTGTTTTCACCATAGCCTCTTACACAGTTACTTTATTGATTACTTCTAATTTGCTGTATTCGTTATTGAGACTGCACTACATCTGTTATTAATTGGCAAGTATACCACTTTTGCAGCAGTAGGGATAGAGGTATTTTGTTATGAGATTTTTGCAGCTTTATTTGGAAGCATTTTAATATCAACTCCGTTGGTATATTCTGTGAAAGATGGAGATGCTGGGGTTCTACTGAGAACTAGATTAAAAATTTATATATGGATAGATCCTATTTTTTCCTTATATATGTGTATAGATTTGGGTCTTGCCTCTGAATCACTAGTCATGTAACCAGTAGAAAGAGATAATTCAGATACAGAACAGAACTTTGTAGACCTTTCCTTACTCATGCTGCCTGGGCAATGACTAATCACTGCTTTTTGATGGTATTTTTAAATTGGAAGATCACATTAGGCTTCTGCGACTGCTCCCTATTACGTGCTTGTGAATGCCAACTTAACCATAGGGGAAATGTTGGAGACAGTAGATTATTTTCAGAATGATGGACCCATTAGCTAGAACAATAAGCAATCTCATACACATGGAATAGCTGCAGGATAGGCTCATTCATCAACTTGATAAATGTATTTACTTTCTAGTTACTGTAAGTCACCAAGTAGAAGAAAATTTTCTTTCCCTTTTCTGAGTAAAGCAGCTCTCAAATGTGTATGTTGTGACACAAGCTATTTGTTTTAGTAAGTCAGTCATTATACTACACAATACGGCATCATAGGTATAATCTCTGTGATCCAGACGGGTTCACCATAATAATCTTTGTATCTGAAATATGTGAGATTTCAAGCTTCTCTGTCTAGCCTCAAAATTCAGTGGAGTTTGAAACACAGATTAAACAGTCTTCTACTAAAGTTTTCATAGAATCATAGAAGGGTTTGGGTTGGAAGGGACCTTAAAGATCATCTCGTTCCAGACCCCCTGCCATGGGCAGGGACACCTTCCACTAGGCAAGGTTGTTCAGAGCTCCATTCAATCTGGCCTTGAACTCTTGCAGGGATGGGACATCCACAACTTTACTAAGCATCCTGTACGAGTGCCTCACCACCCTCACAGTTAGGAATTTCTTCCCAGTATCTAATTGAAACATACCCCTCTTCAATTTGAAGCCATCCCTCCTTGTCCTGTCATTGCCTGTTCTTCTCCATCTTTCTTGTGGGCTCCCTTCAGGTACTGGAAGGCCACAATTAGGTCACTCTGAAGCCTTCTCTTCTCCAGTCTGAGCAATCCCAATTCTCTCAGCCTTTCTTCATAGGAGAGCTGCTCCATCCCTCTGATCATCTTGGTTGCATCCTCTGGCCTCACTCCAACAGCTCCGTGTCCTTCCTGTGCTGGGCCCCAGAGCTGCTGCAGCTCTGCAGGTGGGGTGTCACCAGAGCAGAGGGGGAGAATCCCCTCCCTCCCCTGCTGCCCATGGTGCTCTGGGTGAGCCCAGGACAGGATGGTTCTGGGCTGGGAGTGCCCATGGCTGGGTCCTGTCCAGCCCCTCAGCCACAGCACCCCCAAGTCCTCCCCAGGGTTGCTCTGATCTGTTCATCCCCAGCCTGGGCAGGCACCAGGGGCTGCCCTGACCCCGGTGCAGCTCCTTGTACTTGGTCTTGTTACAGCTCATGAGATTCCCATGGGCCATTTCTTGAGCCTGTCCAGGTCCCTCGGGGTGGTGTCCTGTCCTGCAGGTGTGTGAACTGCAACGCTCAGCTTGGTGTCACCTGCAAGTGTGCTGGGAGTGCACTCAGTCCCTTCATCAGTGCCATTAATGAAGATATTAAGTAATTCTAGTTCCAGTCAGACCCCTGAGGGACACCACTTGTCACCAATGTCCATCAGGATTTGAGCCATTGTCCACTGCCCTCTGGATCTGACCATGCAGCCAATTTCTTTTCCATCTAACAGTCCCTGCATTGAATCCATCTCTCTCCAATTTACACAGAAGGATGTTCTGGAGGACTCTGTGATGACAGGGTCATGACATCCATAGCCCTTCCCTTGTCCACTGATGGAGTCACTGTCAGAGAAAGCCATCACTGGGTATTGACAGGTCTCTACTACTTCAGTTTTTAAGTCATAGCTGATGTTATGTCTTTCTCTGTTATTTGCTTGTAAGTATCTCAGAGATTTAAAACACCAACAGCGTGAGAGTCTTGGGCAGCAGCATTAATGAGATGCAAGTAAGAGAAAAGCACTAGCGAAGATGTAGTGCCCGATGTGCTGAAGGGACAATGTGATAAATAAAGGCTGTCATGTAGCAAAACAAACTGTAAAAGGGGGAAAGTCATGTAAAAATGGAGCAGAAGATGATAAACCTATGACAAAGCACCATTTGGTGTTTTGGGGTAAAAGAGAGGACACGAGTTAACACCAAAACTAAGCTTTGTGTCTGTATCTAGTATTCCTTTTTTTTCAACTGGAAGCAAACTATACAGATTTTTTTTTTAAAATGTTCTTGTAATCGTATAATTCTGCCTGCTTTTTCACAGAAGAAAGAAAATTAGAGAGAGGGAAGATAATTTTTGGGTGTTTTGTAAATATTTGTTGTTCTGTTCTTTCCAGAGTTGAGGAGTCCATGTCAACCTGCTGATGTTTTATGAAGTTTGGCAGCTTGTTTCATATTGTCATACGATGCTGGTGTTTTCATGTTTTAGTCTTAAATACCTGGTTCTGTTACATGTTTATCTACATACTGACCTCAAAACAGTTCTGATATTAAAGAAAAGGGATTATTAAGTGTAGTTTCTCTCTTTTTTTGTTTCAGGTCTGTTGTGTCTAGCTTAAATTTTACAATTTTTTTTTCCATTTTCCTCGGTATGTTTGAATGTATTCTTGACGAAGCCTTTTGTAGTGCACCTGAGAATTGGCAAAAGGAGCTGAAATTTGGAATGAGGTGAATTTCTTACCTTCACACTTCCTGCAAGCTCTAGCTGTGTCCATCAGCTGTTGGGTGCTGGCACTGTTTGCATTTACTTGTGGGGGCTAAAAAATTGATTATCTTGCCATATGCTTTTGCAGTGTAAGGAGGAGGAATGAGGCATCTTTGGAAAAGCATATTTAGCTATTTGATCTCTATTGGAATTCTAGAATAAGAGGAATAATTGATTCTTCTCTAGGTTGGTATTCAAGTTCTTTTATTTCTTAGTCTTGCAATTCTGGAATCTTAGATTTTATCTATTGTACAATATTTATATATTACAATCGTCTGTACTGTAATATATTAAAAATTTTGTTTCCTCAGCTTATTAGAATACCTCTGTAAAAAGATGAACACCTGTTTCAGACAGTTGGTTTCTAATTTTGATTTTTTGTCCTGTATTTTTTTGTTCACTCCTTAGCAACATGTGACGTGTGTGCATTTTCAGTACAGCAACTTTAGAGATAACTCATTCCACCTTTATAAATGCATAGAAAAGAGCCATTTGTGTTTTAGTGATGGCTAACATTTGCTAAAAAAACAAAACCAAATTCACACAAAATAAATTTCCAGCTTGTCTTAGTCTTTAGCTTTTCATTCTACAAGTATTCCTTTATCAAAACTAGATTAATTGATCTTGAAATACAAATTAACTTGATTAAATGTCTTAAATTCAAGCTTTTCTACTTCCCATCATAGTGGGACTTTAGAAGATTATGTATATTTTTATATGAAAATGTTGCCTTTTCCATAAAAAATTAATGGACAGCTGTGCAAGTTCATGTAAACAAAAATATGTCTGTTTAGTGTCTTGTACTGATTAGTCTTTTAACTAGCTATTCAGGAGAAAGAAAAATCCTCATCAGTGAAAAGCAAGTAGTAGTTGATTGGGAACCAAACATCAGCCTTTTAACTGCAAAACTTCCCTAAAGCAATCGTTTATCTAGCTGTTGATTGAAGTTCTTTGTTCCGCTTCTAGTATTCTGTTTCTTCCTTTTGTGCAACTAGCCAAATTCAGATTCAGTATAAATTAATTTTTTCGGTCCCTCCTTTTTAACAATGCGAGTCTCAAATAGAAGTGGCATTTACCTTGCCTGTTGAACACTGATTTTTTGCAGTATCTGATAACATGACAAAGCCTTAGTGTGCAAATAGAAAGTGTCACTGTTTTATACCTGAAGTGTTGCTGTTTTATACCAGCTTCCCTTTTACACTAGGTCCAAATATCAATTAAAGCAACAGTGAACCATATTAGCTTTCAATATAGGGATTCCTGAAATGAGCATAACAGGTAAAAAAGTTTTAAAAGATTCTTTTTGAGTGGATTTGTTGTGACATATGAGGCTTTAGAGTTAGCCATCATGTAGTGAGCTAGTCAAACAATACTTGTGCCAATTAACTATTGCAATATGAAATGTAATTGTATTCAATTAATAGCATTCATGAAGGAACCTTCCCCTGAAGCAGAAGTTTAATTAAATGTAAGAGGCTAGAAACAGATTCCAGTAGGAGAAAAAGCATGGATAAAATAAAGGTGCCTTTCAGTTTGTTTTTTTTCTTCAAATAGTTACAAAAAGTGGCCAACAGCTTTAAATAAGTGGTTCATTGGTTCTGTCTGCCAGTATTCCATGAAAAGAGGCAGCCATATCACCCCGTATCACTTTGCTCCGCTGCCTTAAATCTTTATTCTGTATTTTTATCGGAAGTGCTGAAGAACTATGTTTTGATGAGTGTGGATACTGGTTTTATCCAGTGCTAGAATGTAATTTTTAAAATACCACTGTAGGCGTTTAAGACCTACAAATGAAAAGAAATTTTTGCCACCTTACCCAGTTTAAGCAGTCTCGTGAACCCAGTCCAACACAACATTATTGCAAATGAGCATGATGTGGTGAAGCTCAGGTCGCCTGTGGGCTGATGTGGGAAGGAAGGGTTAGCTGCTCTCGGCTGCAGAATGTGGCTTTATCTTAAAATTGTGCTAATGAATGTGTGCGCTGAGCCATCATCAGCTGAGAATGGGAATCTTGAGGTGCAAAAAACAGGTCAGTTCACCTCGGGATCCACCAGCACCTTAGAAAAGCTGAGAGGATCTTCACATGGACATTAATAAGGAGAAAATTCTACAAATGGTTATCCTGAGTCTCTGTGTACTGAGAGGGAAAGCAGTATGTCAGACTTTTTTGTTTGTTGGTTGTGGTTTTTTGTTTTGTTGAATTTTTTTTAAAAGCTAGTTAGTATAACACTTAGAAAGTATAAAACAGAGTTATCATTATTGGTTTCCGGTTTCTTGGTACTAAATAAACACAGAACTTCTTATCTGAAGAGTTACAGCCTGAATATGAACCAGAAATAAACGCTGTAAATCATAAATACTGTTTCTGGTACAAAAATTCAATCTATATTGATACATAGGAATGAGAACAATGTTTACATGTTGTAATTGCCTAAACTACACACTGTTTATTACAACAAACTAATGTCTGTGAGCGTGGTTTGTGTCAAGTGTGTCCAAGCAATTTGCATTGCCAAATGATGACTGACTGGATGGATAGCTGATCCTGAAATCAGCAGATCATTCAGCATGGTCAGTCAGGTTTGTGCACCAAGAGAAAAATGGAGAAGTGGAAAATGAAGGCATTTATAAAGCAGTTTAGAATGGCAAACGGTGTTAAGACAAGGCTTAACAGACGAGATCATGGAACTGGTGAGAGGAAGTTGTCCTGATAGGAACTGGAATGGTAAATGTGACAGTGGTTTAACAAGGTTTGATGGTAAGGTACACTTCATATTTAGTGCATAGAGAACAGGGTCAGACAAAACTGCCAAGGAGAGCCTTTCATTGAGTCAGGAGGTTCACAGAAGACTTCTCAGAGAGGAGTGTGGCTGCAACTGGATCCGGACTTAGTCCCAGACGTGATCAATGGTTTATGTTTAAAGGATTATTTATATATGTGCAGTAAATCTTTTTATCACTTAGCTAATATTTCAACATTTCAGCACACTTATTCCCAATTCCCTTACTCAGTCTCTGATGTGATAAGGACTTGCTCAGCCTTGAGGAGTAATCACAAGAGGCATCCCTACTCAAGGCAAGATCCTGGCATTGAGCCTACTGCCACCACGCAGGAGAGGTCAGCAGGCCCTGGACTGTCCACACTTTTTGGGCTAAGAGGAGTGACTTACAGTCATATTTGCATCCTCATTGTGCTCTGGTTGGTTCCTGCTCAAGCAGCAGCCCTCAGCTGCTGAGCAAAATTTATGGCCCTTGGCTACTGTGGTGTTACCTGTCTCCCCAGAGCCCAGCATGGGTACACACATCCGGATTGCCATTTTTGGCTATTGCTTAAAAAGAGAAGGGGGGCGAGCACACCACCACACCTGCCTAATCGTGGTATGAAATTGTGTGCTAATGGTTTTTTTAGTATCATTTAGCTGCTGTAAAACAGATAGTAAATGTACATTTTAGTCGTGTGACCATATTGTAAGATTGGATGGGTAAAGGTGATGAGCTATAAAAGAGTAAGCCTTTGTTTAAATGCATATATCTCTTCATAATGAGCAGAATTAGCAAGGGAAATTACATAAAACGAATGAAAGTTAAATAGATTTTTGTTCAAGTCTGATAAAATTATTTTCCGGTTGTGAAGTCTCTCCTTTCAACTAAAGCATGGTACACTTGGGATTTATTTTCAAATTGGCAGTCAGAAATGAGAAACATGAAGGGGTACATTTTCCGAGTGATTAGTGGGAGGTATGAAAACAAATCCTATTATTTCTTAGTGGGATTAGTGCGCATACCTTCCATACACTGCTTTGAAGAATTCCCCTTTAGCATTCTTCCAGATTTCTAGATGAAAAAATAGCTGTAATAGTAAATTTGGTAGAAGAAAAGCATTTGGAACATAACTGGTTTGCAAAAGAACATGAAAAAATCTGCTAATAATTGTGGAGAAGGTAAAATAACCCTGACCTATATAACTGCCTCTCTTTTAACTGGAGATGTTTCTTGGGTTTCTCTTTGCGTTGTCCAAACATTTCTGTTGACTGAACATTTGAGTTCAGCAGGCTTGAATTAATCTTCTGCACTGCCTAGAGCCAATACAGCTTTGATATCTCTGCTCAAGATTACATATTTTCTTATCTCATATTATTTAATTTTTTTCAACTTGTGGAATTTCCGGTAGCTGAGCAGTAAATTGTTATTTAAACAAAAAATTCGTCTTTACAAGATAGTTTTATAGTGCTTATGAAATTGTTTTTAATCATCTAATCCTAGATTATGTTGATAATATGATGTGAGATCTGAAGTGGTGTGTTACTTAGAGGCTTTTCATTAGCCCAGGGATGCCAGAGACAAGTTGTGTACTGTTCATTTAAATTATTCATATCATTTTACTTAGTAGCTAGTGGATTTCCACTAACAAAGTGTCAGTGGTTTGCCATGGGACTGCTCCTTCCTGAGTATCTGTTGGCTCAAAGCTCAAAATTCGAGGTACATACATGACACTTACAAGGACTGAGCAAACTTATGGGCAGGGGCAGGTGTATTATCTTGAGCTCCATCACTGAAGTGTCAACTTTCTTTCTGCTTTTTAACAAACCTTTTCCTTCCAACGGGGAGGAAACGTAGGTCAAACTTAATACAATATTCAGAAGTTTTTTGAAGCGTATGGTTTACTCTGCCTTGGCCTGAAACCCAAGGTGACCTTATGAACCTGCAGTTTTGTTATGTCTTCATTTTAAGGTTGCACCACACTTAGCAGCGTGGGCATGCTATTCACTTTATCTCCAATGGAAATGTAAGATTCTGAGTTCTTTCCTAAATATTTTAACCGTATGGCATGAATTAAATTGAAGATTGTTATAAGATGTGTGCCCACTGACTTTGCTGAATTGCCTGTCCTTTTGGGAAGAAAACAGAGAAAACAGAGTAGGTTTGTATCATTTTCTGAAGAGCAAAAAATGCAACTGCCAGTTTATTCTTATTTCTGTTTAACCCATGCCAAGCCATGACTTATCACAATGCTCTGTTTTTGCCTTTGCTCGCTTCAGCAGTTCATTTTGTTTCCGTATGTTTTTTCAGTTCTCAGGATGGCTTACGTGATTCCCCCCTCAGCTCCATCTCCAGCAGTGACTATGAGAGTGTTTCTGTCACTACATGTAGTCTCTCCAGCATATACGCTCTGAGGTAATAACATCACTTCGCAGTCAGATTTGACGAATGGTATTGAGTTATGCTTGGTTAAAAATTTTCATTGAATTAATCAAGTGACAGCAACACTTCTGAGTATTCTTCCTTTTGAACAACAGGTGCTTTTTGGTTTGTTTTCTTTTAACCTACCAGCGTTCTTCAGTGCTGTGACAATTGTGAGGCAACTAAGTATGGAAAAGTTTTTAATGCATATGGGAATTACTTACATATGTCCATGATACTGCTTTTCTTTATCGATATAGCAGTTCTTAGGAGACATGTCAGGTTGTAGCTTGAAAAAATGTTGCAAATGTTTGTCTTAACTCGCCCTCAGCTTTCTAGAGAACATGTTTTTTCCATTTTGTTTGGCCTAATAAAATAAAGGAGCGTTCCAGTTAACAGCAGTTTAACTTACACTTTGTTGCTGGCCAACATGGGTAAGAATACAGTGAAGAACTGCTTCTGACTTCACAGAATATTCTGAGTTGGAAGGGGCCCACAGGGGTTGTGGAGTTCAGTTCTTAAGTGAATTGCCCATACAGGGATTGAAACCACGGCCTTGGTGTTATTAGCAATACTGTTTTATATTCTCATCTTCTGAAACTGCATGGGAGTTTTAACTTCAGTTTTATTCAAAGCACTTAATGAGAGTGGTAGAGGAATTTTTAGGGCAGAAAAATGTAACTAAAACATAAAAATGAGGTCTTTGTATTTTTCATTGTTTGCATAACATATATGTATGAGATGCATTGCATACACTGTATGCAGTAACACTTTTGTTCTAGTACAGACAGATTGGAACACCACTACTTCAGCTGGTCTAGATCATCCTCCACTTCTTGTCCCCTCTTTTTCTTCTGTTTTTCTCTCTCCAGCACTTCATTTGAATTTCAGGATTTTCAAATTTCACCTAGGTTTGGGGATAAAAAGAGGAGATAAAATGGCTTTTCAAATAGTGATAGATGCAATACTACAAATAACAATTGGAGTTTTTGTAGGAGGTACCTGTTTCCAAATTCAATTTTTTAGAGTTTTGTATTTTTAAAAAAAGGGCAGAAAGATGCCACAAAAACTGTTTCTCATTGTTTTAATTTTGAAATACATTTCCTTTTGAGTGTTCTTCAAACACAACCCAATTTACCTGCATGCTGCAGTTGCCCTGTTCCAAATACTGTATACATCAAAGGCTGTTTCACGCAGAGCTATCTGAATGGATGGTAAATGTAACCTCAGTTACTCTTCAGAAATAACTGGAGCAGTGAGAATAAGTCTTGATTAGATGCACCACCTCTTTTGAAGGCCTTACCATACTGCCTTCGTGCGTTAGTGTTGCAATTGCCACTGTATTGCTGCTTAGGTGAAAGTTTGATTTACAAGGCGGTATTTGTACATGTGCCTTTGTGCTCTTGTCCACTGAACTGCAGCATTGCATTGTCCCTGATGATGGCTTGATGAAATCTATTTGCCTATTTTTCTGCATCTGATGGATATTACTGGAGATGTAGCTGTTGTAGTTGGTGGCCCAGTGAAACAAAACTAGCCAAGTGCCTGCTTGGCTATAATGACAGGAGTTTCCACTTTTGAAAGACTTCATTTAAAAACAGTTTAAACTTGTTTTAATGAGTCATTTTAATGAAAGAAAAGAAAAAGAAAAGCTCACAAGTCTAGCTGCTTCACAGTAGTATGTTCCTAGGACTTTGTGCATAGAAGTGTAATATTCAGTGCATCTATTTGTATAATTTTTTAGAATATGTTATTTTTAAGTGCTCCGCTGTTCTCTCTTTAGAGAGTTTTATTTGGCTATTAAACAACTTCTCTAGAGTTGCATTATTTGTTTTCTACAACAGACGTGTTCCTTACAAAGTCTCTAAAATGTTCTTGTCTGAAATAACTAAGTTTTCCATTATGCCATATGCATATCCAAAATAATACCTAAATTGGGGGTTTGTTTCTTTTTCTTCTGAAATATGCCATTTTAATGTACTTCATTTCTTGCTGTTTTCACTCAACAGCAATTAGAAATTAAATGTAACATTTGCAGTTTTATCTGAAAAATAATTGGCTAAACATAGAATTCTTGAAATACATTTATGTGCCCTTTCAACCTCCTGTGAAACATAAACAATTCCTTTGTGCTATTAAATAATTAGTACTGAGGCTGACAGTCATGTTGTCAGATTGTAGCATGTTTTGGGAATAACTATAGAACATTTAGCTCTGATAGCAAAACCAGTTTAACAGTAGCAGTGAGTTGAACTAATAGTGTATTAAATAGCATAGATGGAATTGATTTGAAACCATGAAGTATTGTGTATATGGAATTCTGTGTATGTGTACATTTATTGTTTTCCAAATGGAGAACTGGGGAGAAAATTCCCACTCTTTGGATCCCACAGCACCATTCAACCCATGGATCATTGTTTGCCATTTTGGTTTTTATTGGGAGGAAAAAGCTGTTACGACTGTACAGAGCCATTTGGGAGCAGTTAACGAGGCTGCTTCAAGTCAGTCTGTGATTCGCCACCTTAGACTTTTTCCTCATCAACCAATGCTGTGTGTTTTTTTCTGAGCTATATTCATCCCACCTAATTTTAGGCACCAAACTCACACACCTAAATTTGGAGTTCCTGAAGGTTCCCTGTTTAGTCACTAGAGAGAAGTGGAAACCTCAGTTAAGTGTGTAATTTGTTGAAATGCATCTGGGCTGAAGATTTTCAGTCTTAAATGAGAACTGTGGTTGCATACGTTGATTACTGGCGGTTCACGCAGTAATTTGAAAAGAATTTTAAGACTTTGCTCAGGATTCCTAGAACACAAATTGAGGGAAAAATAAAAGTACAGAGGGTTTCTCAAATGGTTTTTCTCAAAAGGAAAGTTTGATGGTTTCATTGGCACCTGATCTGTACAGAAGGTTCCTCTTTCTTGTCTCAGAGGTCTGGTGGTCAAGCAGTTAAATGTTCAGCCCAGTTCAGAAGACAATTTTTTGCACAATGTTCATTACGCAGTATTCAGATTTGAGATGCCTATACAAGTAGTTGGTTTTCTCAGCAAAGAATAAATGTATTTTATATATTTTAGAAAGTTTCCAAGAAACTGTGTTTTTATGCAGACTTTGAAGGCTATGGAGAAGTCTTTTGTACATCAGTGTGACTGAAAGAACACTGCTGACTTGAGTGAAAATTGCCCTACAGCAGGGAAGTGGCAATTGGTCCATTGATTATAGTAGCTCCAGGAAGAAACATCCATCCAGTTTTTCCTTTTTAATGGTTTCTTTCCATAAATGGTATTTTTAGAACCGTTTTTAATATAACTATAACTTACTAAATTGTAAACAGGCAGCTAATCAAGTACACTGCTGAAATCTTACCCTATTCGAAGTAGTAAAGTCAGTAGTTTTTAAAAATAAACTGCAGGAGTTTGTCAGCTTTCAACATGTTGTTTGAATTACTGGACAAGATCCTGATATGGCCATTAATTTGAGTGGAAACCTAAGGGAAGCCTGTTCATCTGCTGACAGAATGAGAGGCCTCAATATACTTAAAGATCGGCTCTAAGTTCTTTGAAAGATGAGCTAGAATATGTAAGCAAAATGTTGCTTTGGAAATGATGAGGAAAAATAAGTGAGACATCAGAAGAACCAAGGTAGTTCCAATTACTTGATTTCAAGTCTCATTGGAGTTTTTAGTGCAAGAGTGCTGGGGAGGAAGAAATACTGATGAGTCTGTGTTAAAGCGTTTGCCTGCCTAGAGTAGATTTTTCATGGTAAACTCTAGTTCTTCATTTTAAGGTTATAAAGAGCCAATAAATGAGAACTTAAAATACAAATAATAACTCTTAGTAATGAAACTCTTAATAATAAAAAATAACCTTAATGTTACACTAGATGCTTTCCCTAGTTAGCAGGGTTTTTTTTTTTAATTTGTCATTGCAGCTTAAATATTGATATTTTGTGGTATATTTTTCTGCTGTTTTAGGCATTTACAAAGATCAGTGCTGAAGTTTTAGCCTATTGTTTACAGTCTATAAAAGGCAGTATCTGCAATGAATTGTGACTCAAGTTTATGCCAAAACAGCAAGACTCTGCCAGCAATTAGAGTGGGATATTCATCTGAATATTTCAGCTAGAATATCTGTACTTGTGTATATGTGGGCAGACATTGATTGTTCTTAGTGTAAAATATTTCTTTGTTATATCAAGATGAAACCTCCCCTGGTACAACTTGTCCTCTCGTGGCACCTTGTGGAGAGTCAGCCTCCGTCCTCCTCACAGCCACTCTTTAGGTACTGTGATGAGGTCCCCTGGTGCCTTCTCCAGAGAATAAAATACTGAACTCCTTCAGTCTCTCCTTGTAGGACAGGTTCTGCATTATCTTCATGGCCCTCCTTTGGATGCTTTCCAGTCTGTCTGTCTCTTTTCTTGAACTGTGGAGACCACAACTGGGCACAGGAGTACTCCAGGTGTGGTCTGACAAGTTCTTGGTAATTTGGGATGGTCACATCTCTCATCTCTGCTGGTGATGCCTCAGTGGGAGCATCCCAGCATCTGAATTGCCTTCATTGCTGCAGCAGCTTCACTGCTGACTCCTGTTCAGCCTGTTGTGCCCCAGGACCCCCAGGTCCCCTTCAGTGTGGGGTCCCAGCCTGTGCCAGGCTCTTTGGTGTTGTCACTGCTGCAGGACCTTGTGCTTGTCTCGTTAAACTCTGCGCTCTTCTTGCCAGCTCAGTCTTCCAGCCTGTCCTGGTCTGGAGATGGCTTTCCCTTCTGACACATCCACCTCCCCACCTGGTGTGGTGTCATCAGCAAACCCTCGTGATGGTGCTCACAGTCTTGTCACCCAGATTGTTTTGGTGATGCTGAATATGTGAGGTCCAATGTCCATCCCTGGGGATTCCCACTTGTGGCAGCCAGCCAGCCCAAGTATAGACCATGGATCAGAACTCAGTACGAGCTCTGAGACAGTTTCTGGCCCATCTCACAGACCAAATTCTTGTGGGTGGACAGTTTCTTACAGAAGCAGGTTTTATGCTGTGCTTTCTCATCAGTAGAACTCAGTGCCTTGAAAAGGATTCAAGAAGGAAAAAAGAACTTGGTTATTCTCCAGGACTGTGAATTATAGTAGGAGAATTCAGTTCTTTCATCTCGTGGTCCAGAGCTTAAGCTATCAAAGCTACAGTACAAGTTACATGTTTGCAGGTTTTAACACAGATCACAGCTGCTCTGGGGATCTTGTAGATCTTTGCGTGGAGGACAACAAATACATTTACAATGCATTTTAACTGAAGCGTCAGTCTGCCTGATCAGCTCTGTCTCCAGTTCTTCTGTCTTGCACTTCTAGCTTTGTTAAACTGCTCAGGTTACATTGAAGCTATGCAAAATGACAGATTCGTTCTGCATTAATGTTTGGTACTGTAATTTTTGGTTTGATCAGTGCATTACTGTAGATTTTCTTTCTCCTTTTCTTCTGTAGAACTCTTCTTTATGGAGAGACTGCTCATAACTAGAAAAAGGCTGTTAGTAATGGCTTTACATGTACTGTGCTGGAGTCCTGGAAAGAAAGAGCTCAGTGAGCAGAGTTGTGGGAAGGGAAAGGGGTTTATACCTTGAGCAAATCTGAATGACTTCCAGTATACATGCTATTCCTGCTTGATGATTTTGAACTGCAAGCTGTGTGTGTGTTTCTTAGGCACTGAGAGTCTGTGCTGTTTTGCACAGCTCTGTCACTCAAGCAGTGTGAGGGCAGTATTAATACAGTCACAAATAAGCTGCTGTATACAGTCTTTTTGTTTTGCTGCTAAATCCCTTGCCCCAACAACCAGCTGAGCAGTACCAGCAAAACAAAAAAGTCAGCGTTGATGAGGTCTGTCAGCTTTTGCTTATGATTTTAGTCAGTGAGACATATGTGACTGAAACAGATGTCTCTGGGTTTTCACCGCCAGGATTCTTCTTGATGTGTTTCATGCTGATCTTGTTCTTCACCCTGCAAGACAAAAAAAAGAGAAATTTAATCTCCAAATGGTGCATCATTTCCTAAGCTATATTGTTCCTTTCTAGGATATTCTACACGGTATTTTGTATTTTATGCATATCTTTTTCTTTAGTAACAAGCAACTGGATACAGATTTTATTTTTTCCAAGGATTAAACCAGGCAGCTAGTGTTAACAAGTGTTTGCTGCAGTGGGAAGGTGAAAATTCAGTTGTTGGAAGTTTTTTTGGTCTTTCCCTATTAAAATTATAAACTTCATATTTTAGAGGTGTTAAAATCGTCGATGTGGTTGAAGTAAATATAGAATATATTGCTCTCTGTGTAAATCAAGTAAAATAGCGCAATATTTTAGGCTGACTAGCATCAGTGGCAGAGGCAATAAGACTGTTCTAACAAAACTGGTAGACACCCCACAATTTGCCATTTGGGGGCTGTATTCCAAGTGGCATATCAAACATACCGTATGGCTGGAGACTGACGCAAAGTGATCATAATGGGTTTGTGTTCTTGTTTCTACATAACTCGGTTGCAATTTTCATTTTTAGTGATTTGGCCACAATTATAATCATTTTCATTTTAGTGATGTGTAAAAAATCTGTTGTTGAATGCCACTTGGTGTTTCCTGTGATAGTAATAGAACAAAATTACTAGCTTTCAGAAATTAGGTTTTATTTTACAGATTAGAGTTTTTTTCCCCAGTAAAACCCTTAGAATAGCATGTTTGGGAGTTTTCAGATTATGTGTAATTAAAATCACTATAGTAACTGCAGTTTTTGCAGAGTTTTTGTCCATGCCTAAAGATACATTGTAAAACCACAATTAGATTGGAGGGGAAAGAGAAGATTTCCTCATACTTACAGCAGCATTGAAGGTGAAAAATAAAGAGAAAGCTATCTTTTCTAATTAAAATTTTAAGGTTCCACCTGATACTTTAATTAGCTTTTCTCAGCTTTGACTCCCACGTCTGGATACGGAATTACTGTGGGATTCTCCTAGACCCTAGGATGCATTAATGCTTCTGCTGCTCATTCTGTATTATTTTTTGAGGGAACTGATGGAAGCAATATGAACATGTTGTGCTAATAGTTTCCCTATCCCCCAGAGTTCCTCTTACTGGGAAGTGCTTTTGAGGCTGCTTCTCCGTCTCTGTTTCTGCCACATGCAGGAGTTCCAAGTCAAGAGTGGATCTGCAGGAACTGGATGCTAAATTAATCACTTGTTGCATTGCCATGCAGAACTGTGGCTTGCCTGTGGCAGAGGACATTGATGAAGAGCTGTATGAAATTACTCTTTGCCCTGAAATATTTGTATCAGGTATCCAAATTCTGCCTGTCCTTTGTCAAGTTCTGGATGAAGTGTAAAAGCTGGGATGCACCTCTATCCCTGTCTTGGATACCAGGGCTGGTTTTATGTACCATTTCATCACAAGTGCTATACTATTTCTGGTTTTCACTTTCCGTTTGTCACTTTCAGTATACGTTTTTGAAGTTTAAATATTTCTGTGCTCTAATCTCATTTTATTTATCCTTTTGCAGTGTTTGAGAGCTTTATATACAAGTTTGATTACAAGAGAGTGGTGGAAAAAAATGCTGTGGTGGAATTGAAAAAAGTCATAGTAGAACCCAAGCAATATTCTAACCTCTTGTTTTTTCTATTCCATTTTTTCTTGAATTTTACGATGACTTTATCTTGCAGGTTTTATCCCTTTTGGTTTAAACTTTAGGAAAAGCAAAATATGCGGTACCTTGCAAGTATCTGACATTGAATTTGATGGTTAGGAAGCAAAACTGTTGATTACTAATGTTCTTTAGTTGTTTGTTCATATGCACACTTATAGGAGTTTTATCTATAATGACCAAAAAAGCAATTTGGGAGAGAGCACTGTTAAAGCTGATAAATTCTGCACTGGCAGTTGTTTATTTTAATTTCCACTTGAAATACTGTATCTTTGCATTCATCTGAAAACCCAGTCCAGAGTGTTAATGAGTTTGAGTAAGCTGTAAGTTCTCCTAGGCTGAGTTTCTTACAGGCAATCTGTTTAGCAAGATGCTTCTTTAACAGCTGTGTTTTTTGCAAAGTCCAAGTGCGAATGCTCTGCAGTTTGAGGTCTGAACAGCTGAGGAAAGATTCAAGATGTTCTTCCAGCAGAGTGGGCAGCTGCAGAAGCTGCCAGGGTCTGGAGCCAAAGTTGTTGCTGTTGGTTTCAAATTCAATAGAGTTCAATGCCCAGGATTTTTTCCTGACCGAAGATACCACCTAGGACATATGGATAATCTTGTTAGCCAAATTCCTTATTTTAATTGGCCAACCTCAGACTGCCCACCTCTGCAGTGGCAAGAGAAGCTAAGAATAGGCTACTGCAAATCTTGCAGTGTAGGAAAAGTAATTCCCCCCACTGAGGAATTCAAAAGGTTGACAGCAGATGGGACTTCTAGCACATGTCCTGTGAATGGAGCTGGGCATTGCTCATACATGTGCTAATACTGCTGTCTGGTGAAGTCCAGTCCTTCTGGTGATTCCTAGCTAGAGGGATTTGCATGCAGTTATATTATTTGTTTCTCAAAACAAAGTTCTGAAGCCTTGGTGTGCTTTAAGGCGGGGGGGGGGGGCGGGGGTTGGTTT